>JAVQJS010149940.1:0-19778 GCA_036024795.1 Galaxias rostratus | reverse complement strand
GTGTGTCTAGCTCTGTGAGTGTGTGTGTGTGTGTGTGTGTGTGTGTGTGTGTGTGTGTGTGTGTGTGTGTGTGTGTGTGTGTGTGTGTGTGTGTGTGTGTGTGTGTGTGTGTTTGTGTCCGTCTAAGTAAACAGTTCCACAGGACTGTGTAATGCCGTTTAATCAAACCGACACATGAGGTAAACCTTGCCCCCCTCCTTTTAGGTGACAATGCCCACGACTCCCATCGAGGTGTGGTGCGGACTAAACCACTCGCTGGCCCTGCTGGAGCCCCAGGGGGAGTCTGGCCGTAAGGAAGTGCACGGTTGTGGCTGTGGAGCCGGAGGCCGCCTGCCCGGCTGGAGCAAAGGCAGCGCCGTGTTTATCAAGCTCAACATCAAGGTGAGTGATCCACTACGTCGGTGAACTGTGAATGATTTGAATTATTCCTTTGGTTACAGGCCTCACTCACTGACTTTTCCCCTGGTCTGCCATGATCTTTTGTTTTAACCCTTTTGTTTTATATCTCCAACATCCAGAATATCCCCATGGCTGCCCGTTCCATCTGCGCTACCAAGGACTGCCTCTTCACTGTCAGTTGCCACGACATCGAGGAGCCCCCCCTGTTTCGCTGTCCTCCTCCCACCCCAAAGGCGGAGGATGAGGAGAATGAGGAGAGCGACACCGAGAAGTGGAACAAGCTGCAGGGTGAGCTGAAGCGCATGAAGGACTGTAGCAGTGCCATTCAGCAGATGGACCTGCTCCGTGAGGCCGTGCGTAACATGCGCCTGAGTTCGGTCCAGCGGAGCTTCTTGGGTGAGGCTCTGAACACCATCCACCAGGGACTGGCCATCGGCCTGGACCACTAAGTCGAACTCTTCATTGGATTCTTCATTGGACTAGCAGTAGATGTCAAAAATAATTCCTTTCGTTACTGACTTGCTTTTTATCATTGTTGCCATCCAACATGGATAGACATTCCTTCTATTTTCAAAAGATTTGTTTTGAATAAACTGGGCAAATTAGCAATGGGATATTTTATTTGTATTTTTATTTTGCTGTGAAAATAAATGAGAAAGTTGATAAAATTTGTGAGATGTTGTAAAAATAAATTGATGACAGGTCTGTACTTGAAAGAACAGGTGCCTCCCCTAGTGGAGACTTGCTAAATTGCGTGATTCTTTCTGACTGAATACAAATGGAGGTCATCTAAAAAACTGCTGCATTTTATTTTCAGAACAAGAGTTCCGACCAACTTTAGCAAAAAAAAGCTACGACATTCGTAATTCTATCAAAGCGTACAAAAAGAATTATCACAAATTCTATGGAATGTAATAAATCTATTACGTGACAACTTTCGGAAAACAACATATTAACGCATCATTCCATGTTTATTTATAATCGGTGTTACAGTTTTCGCAAGTGTCAAACCCCATCGCTGCGTTAGAATTCATAATTAAGGTAAATTATTAATAAATAAAAAAATACAAAAGGCCCACATACAAAATATACAACTCTTAAGCCTAATGTAGAGACTATAGACTAATTAAGCTGGATGTACTTATAATAATAATCATAATAATAATTATTATAATAATAAGAACAATTGTGTTAATACTATTCCCTAACCAAATTCCTTGGACTAGATGGAATTGGTGTCTGGTTGCCGCGACCCCTTGATTGAGTTCTCCGAGACCATGGCACAATGGTACCGTTGCTTTCAGACAACGCGAAGCGTCAACAGCCAAGAAAAAGGCCTGTGCACAAAAAAAGAAAATTGGGGATATCCGAACCCGAAATGCCCAATTGACCACTCACCATACTGGATAGTACACCTAATGGACTGCACTGCCCCTCCCCCTACTGCTTACTCACGACTTGAGCAAGCTGGGGTGGACAAAACCGAACTCAGTGAGTTAAATAGGTGGGCTATGGTCTTACTGCATGCTTGCAGTAACTGCCCCGCAAAACTAGTTTAGTTTACACACATCAACCTAAAACGTCCTCTTTTTCCACTCCTTAGCGCCTTCACCTGCATGCTTATGCCTTCCTCCCTTTAGGAAATAGTGATGGGGCCTGTGTGCTGATGGTCACCGATGCCTCAGGACTTCCCCTTGGCTTTGATCTGTTGTACCGTGGCTGGTCAGATTCCCAGGGCGGTGGAGAAGCGGCGGGTGGAGATGGCGATGGCGCAATAAGGACCACCCAGAGGGTAGTGGGTGTACTGCGACGCTGCATGGAGGCGCCCATGAGTGGTGGGATGCCCCGACGGCCACATACGCTACGTATCAACGACAGGAATCTGCACAAGTAAGAAGAAACTTTCTTGTAGGGCACACGTTGCTTAGAAAACATCTAAACAAATGTCTGTATGTGTTTTGTTTATTTTAACTTTATCACAAATAAACTGGTGTCTCTGTGTCCATATGCGAGATTTGTATTCAGGAGCTGATGGTGTGTAATAAATATTCTCAATGTGCTGTCTACATCCATCTCACTAAAACACAGGCACACTGTTTTTTCCAGGTTGCTGGGCAGGAGTAAGGCAGCGCTTAGCATTCTGAAGGTGGTGCTATCGTCCAAGGCCCTCGGAGACTGGGACCCCACCAAGCATGACAGAAAGGGGGAAGGAGTCCGGGCTGAGGGCCAAGAGGAGACGGGCACCGTGCCCTTCAGCATGCGCTGGCCCCCAACACGCCACTGTCACGTGTGTAAGAAACGCTCATTTCCCAGTCAGCTGAAATCATGGTAAGGCAAGAGAGTTGGTAAAAGTGGTTAAAGAAGATACATTTTCCCAACTTAAGACGGGAAATGAGAAAGAGCCTGTGTATGAACACAGACGGTAATCAATCTTAAATGGCTGTAGTACTGTAAGCAGGTTGCTACAATATGGGAACCCTACAAGCCTAAAAATTATCTCAATTTGAATGGCAGTTACCGAATAACCGTTACCAATGTTGTCTCCAGCCGGATGCTGGTGCTTTGTACCTTAACAAATCAATCTTCCACTGCAAAGCCCTTTTCTGCCAACTGTGGTTCACACCAGTGGTGCAGGTACATTAGCTTAGCGAAGCCCTCTCTGGGGCCCTGTGGAAACAGATGGCTTGGCAGTTTAAACAGCAGGACTCGCTAACGCATACTAAATTTTTGCTTTCTTTTCGCGCCACAAAGATTTTCCGTTGGTGGCCAAGGTTGGTTACTAAGATCTTTTGGTTGTGCTAATGCTTGATTTTTTCCCATCAGATCTATAACCGGAGCAACAAAAACTATTTTGTTGTTTAAAATTGTTGCTGATGTCGTACTTTTTTTTTCTGAATGAGATAAATAAAAATTAAAAACAATTCGTGAACAAAGTGAATTCACAGGTTCTTAGTTTAAATGTAATGCAATCACATCTGAATTTGCAAACCATTGCTGTCCCTATTCCTGCCCCATTGGTCTCGCCATGCCCTTTTTTCTGGGCTGTTTCCTTCTCTATGCTCCTTTTCTCTCTTTCTCTCTTTCCCCTGTTTCTTTGTTCTTTCTGTCTTACAGCTCCCATTGCAAGGCGGTCCTGTACTGCTCTGACCAGTGTTCCCATTCGGACCGAACGCGGTGCCCTCAAGATGCCAGTCACGAACACTGGTGTGCCAAGCTGGCCTACCACATGCGCCATGCAGAGGAGCTGGCTGACATGCCCTTCACCTATACTTCCGGTAGGGGCCAACACAGAAATCCAAGGCATGAATTGTGGCCTTTTGACGTTACAACAAGGATGTGAGAGAGACATCTTGACCAAGTTTGATAAACTGCAGATTGAAAAAGACAGCTTGCGATGTAAAACATTCTCTCTCCTAAATAATTACAACCTTCTTCATTTTTAATGACGTCCATCTTCTCTTCTTCCCTGTCTCCTGGCTCAGAGGTGACAGCTGACGACTTCGAGCTGGAGCACTTCATGTCCAAGAACCAGCTGACCAGTGGATACTGGCTTCACTGGAGCTTGCTGGTCCGCTCCCCTCGTTATGAACTCCACCCCATAGTGGAGCCACCCAAAGACCCTTACTCCCATTGGCTCACAGGTGGGTACATCCCCCAGGAAAAAATGACACAAAACATTTATGTTAAATGCACACTAAGATATTAGCACAATTATTTGTGCAATGTATTTATGCACACAACGACTCATTGGCCAGGTCACAGTGAGCCCTGTGGTCCCTTGAGACAGGAAGGAGCGCTGTTGCTGAACGGGCCAGGCCCTCATACTGCCCCTGCTCTCAACAAACCCCTGGGTGAGACGAAAATTCACTCACCCGCCATCACTCGTCTCTTATCAGACATTCAGGTGGAGCCTGTATTGTAGAACTAAAGGAATCTATGGACACTGTTGACATTCTCGCTAATCTCTTTGTTCGGTGTCTGTACAGTGTGCACTGTGAAAACGTTGATTATCCTTTCTGCCTCTCTCTCTCTCTTTCCGTGCCCAGGGTCATGGCGACAGTACTGCGAGTGGAGAGGTCTACGTTTGTCGTCACCGGTGATGCCTTTGCTCAGCTCCTCGCTTTCGGTCTACCACATCATCACCACACTTGTACCCAAACACTGTAAGCTTGTCTGTGCCCTGTGGTTAGTTGTGTGTGTGCCAAGGTGTTTTTAGCGTGTGCGCTTGTCGGATGGTATGTATTTGTGAGAGATGAGTAGGCGTGTCCATATATATATATATATATATATATATATATATATATATATATATAATAATAATAATAAAAAAATGTAACCCCTGAGCAAAATTATGTTCAAAGATATCACAAACTACAGAACAGTATTGGTCTTTTTTTTTGTGTGTGCCACCACTTAGTTCCAGAGCTGAACATCCTGAAGAAGCAGTCCCTAAAGCTTCACATCATTGAGTCCTCCAGGGAGTTCCACACCCTCCTTATGTTCTGGGTAAGGTTGAGAATGTCTGCCTGTAGGCTGGCCAAGACTGCACTTCCTGTGTTTTTTGGGCTATGTTGCTCTTTATAAAATAGACAAAGTGTATACATGTGTCTGTCTGGTTGTTTCACGTTGTGTGTAAAAATAGCAAAGGGTATTAGAGGAGAAAGCTCTCTAACATATCTAAATGAGTTTGAGAGTCGTTTTGTATTTGTTTGCAAGTTGGTCTGTTTAGTAGGTCATCTATTTTCTACTTGTATATCTGCTACATCTCCCTATGCCACCCCCCTTCCTTGACATTGCAGTGTTCTGCAGCTCATTAAAATAGAGCAAGTAACTTTGGTCACTGAGGTTTCAGTCACTTATCCTCAAGTATCCATTTCTAATGGCTTGTCTGTCTCTCTAATATGTGCCCCAACCCAAAGGAGCTGTCTGTGCTCCTTCCACATGTGACCTTTGAACTGGTGTTCATAGGGGAGGGGCTGCCCTCATGGAGTGATGAGGAACAGCTTGTAATGCAGAAGAAGGTGCACTTTAATTGCTATATAATAGATAATGTCTACTTACGCTGCTCTTCATAATGACAAAAACAAAATGTCCTAAATAAAGACAAAAAAAATGTATCACCGCTACATTTTTATGAGACTGTTTTATCAATTTGTAATTTGAGTCCATTCCATAGTCATATACAAGTCTCATACGCTCATTGTATTATGGTAAGCATCCTCCATCTTGTGTCCATTACTTGTTCTAGAACGGCTGTGTGACCCTGGTGAACCCCAGGTTGTCCCCTGATGAGCCGGTGGACAAGAGAAGCATCCGGGTCAAATGTTACCGCAGGGCCTATTACATGTTACAAGGGCCCAAGCCGGACCTTGTGATTGGTGAGTGGATGCCAAGTGGATGGAGGAAGTGTGTGTGTCTGCAAGCCCTCCGAAAACCGTCTTTGGGTGTTTGTTTGTGGTGGGTGGATGTCTTGGGAGCTTACAGAATGCCTGTAAGTGTGTGCTTGAGCATTGTGTCAATACATGTGCTATAGCTATTGTCCGGCTGCTGAATCAAGGGAAGGAAGTTGCAGTTTCCTTCTCTGAATTAAGAAGCCTTTGTTACTCCACCGGGTTTATCATCTGCCAAAGAAAAGGAAGTGCCACAAATACAACACTGGAACAAATGAGTGAATGAAATGGAGTATAGTATCTTATGCGTGCATGTGTCTTTGTTTTTGGTTTGGATAGGTTTCAGGCCATCGATTCCTCTGCACGAGTCCTGGCTGAGCACATTACCCAGGCTTCAGGTAAAGAACACCTAGAACTCACACCAAACCTACACTACCACCATCCCAGGACACCTTATCCCCCAATCCAACAATTACTCCAACTCGATCCAGTCTTTGTTTGTCTGCCCTGTGTTTGCCTGTAAGTCACCCCACTTGTGTGTGCAGTCCCTGAGGGTGCCAGCCTACTTCTGTGAGCTCACCGAGCTAAGCTGCGAGTGCAGCCAGCAGGTGATGAGCCAGGCCACCGGGGGTGCTGTCTCCTCAGCTCACATTAACCCCTTCCACTGTCCCATGCGCATCACCGGCGGAGACAACATGTTACCTTGGTGAGGAAGGTTTACCGTGGGGTCAATGGTAAAAAGAAAACGAGTAAACTGGTAAAAGTGTTTTATGACCCATTTCTCACTTTTGTTTACATACTTGTAATGCTCGTTATATTTTTTGGTGCTCTAGTAGTATATGAAATATGGAGCTAAAAGAATGACCAACTTAATGATACTGAGTAAATCTTTATCGGGCCGTAAAGTTGGTCAACACAGAAACAAACAGTGGCTTGTTTTTTATTGTCAGAATATGTCCGTTCTTTAATTCTCACTCAGGTATTCCAATGCCTTCATCTTCCATCTCGTGTACAAACCAGTCGCCAACTTCTCACAGCGCCCAGCAGCTGCCCACACGGATGTTCCTCTCCCACAAGCTCAGCCTGGTAATCCAAGCCTGGATGTCCCCAAGATGAACCGCAAGGAAAGAAAACAGGCCGCTCGGCATCAGCAATTGAAAAAACGCAAATGATAACTTTGCTAGAAATAGGGGTTTTGTAAAAATAAGTTATTAATAGAATCTTTACTACTTGATTGTTTTGTGATTATTGTCAGAAATTAAAAAAGTGTATGCCAGGCCAGGGGTCTTTTCCTGAGACCTCCAGTCATGTATAAAGATGACTAGTGAAATAATTTATGTATACCATTAAAAAAAAAACAGAGGAAGGAATGTCTTATCAGAAACCAGTCACTTACAAACCAGTGAGTGAAGCATAGAGTTGGGCTTTTATCAGAGAAGACTGTGGGGAATGTCTAAGTTATAGTTTAGTAGTCGTTTCCTTGTTTTTAGTTGTCAATAATATGTACATTTTACTTCATATAAACCTTATAGACCAATGTGTGTCATTGTACAAAGGGAAAGTTTGATCCCTTTGAAAACGTAATCGACTTGTATCATTTTTGGCATTGGTAAATGTTTCAAATAATTCATATTTACTTGCCCAATTCATCGCGCAGGCACTCTCTCGGCACTTCATATATTTTTAGGCAAATAGGCTAGGATTTAGGCTGCTCCTACATTCACCGCAGCGTAACATTTGCGTTCCAAAAAAGAGCAAACCCACTCACTCAAAACGATCAATGCATATCGTAAATAAATTACCCTTACTTCAACATGCGATATATTACCATTCAATATTTTGTTAATGCTAGTAAAACAAATTGTAGTAACGGTAATGGTTAACGCTGCGCTCTCTTCCCTTTGACGTCAGAAGCCAAGAGCTTTGCGCGTAATAGCCGATCTCCAAGTATGCTCATAAAGGCTAGCCTACTGCGTGTTTCAGCAAGCATTGCAAGAGACTGTTACTGGAGAGAAAGAGGAAACTAACGCTACACAGGATTATCTTTCACGGACTGCGTTGGATGCACATTAAGTTTAAAAAAGATTACATCGGGAACTCCACACGACAGGCGAAACTACTATTTTCTAGTGCACCGACTGACTAACGGGACGGGGATCATGAACGCATGTCACCACTTTTCTATCTCTCACGTTATCGACTGTCTGTCCTCGATTGACCGTCAAGGACGAAGAGGAACCTTCAAAAGTTAATCTCAATAGGTTGAAAGGTTGAAGACGCAGCTGTCATCGGACCAACACAATGTATAAACGTTAGCAGTCGTTTTTCAGCAACCTGTTTAGACCCCTCGTGAGACTGCTGCATTCAGAGCTATCATCAGAAAGCCGGCCGGCTTCACCGCCACACGATCTATATTAAGTAAGAGGACATTTGCCGAAGGGGTTGCATCCTCGAACAGCGTCTACATTGGCAGCTCTTAACAATGTGCAGGGATATATCACATTTCTAGACGTTTTATGTGACGTTGTCTCTAAAGAATCACGGCTGCTACTTATTTTTTCTCTCTTTTTTAAAAAGAAAATCTTATTAGAAATTATGTTGCCTTTCACGCCAAGCAACTGAAGGGAAGTTTAGTCGGAGGTAAATTCGCCTATAAAACGCCATGCATAACAAAAGGCTCAGTGGCGCGATGACCATTTAGTCCCTGCAACTAAAGCATGGCCAACATGACCTACTTACCAATCGAGCTGTACGTGGATAACATCTCGTTGTAGACAGTTTCGTTTACCAACTGAGGAAGATTGAACATTGATGGACGTTCAACATCAAATGATATGCTGTATTTTGTGCCTTTTACAAGCTTTTTTCATGAAGTTAACATGCACACTTTCTTGAATGTGTGTTATAGGACCAGATAACAAAGGGGAACTGTCCACTCAGGAGTCTGCAAAAGAGGCCAGTTGGCTGAAAAAACGAGTGGAATATTACTTAGTCACCTATAACCTAGTCTATTCAATTCTGACCTCTTGGACTTGACAAGGGTCAAGGGTAGCTAGATGGAAAAAAGCATTACTAATAATTCCTCTTGACTACCTGTAGTGTCACATGAATTAAATTTCATCTTGTTAACTCCCTGCCTGACATTTTTATTATTTGCACCCTGTTGTGCTGGAACCCTGCTGAGTCAGGGAATTACGGGCATAAACGAAGCATTACATTGCTGCTCAGTTTTTTTTTTTAAAACCATGATCAAAGGTCTACCGCATGAATCTAGTTGGCTATGTGGACAGCACTGGAAGATTGTTAAGTTAATTTTAAACTGCAGGTACTGGGTCCATCGATAACTATACAACAAAGGTCAAGTGTCAGGGTACCACTCAAGGTTAATAACGCAATAACATCTAAGTACAGACAATTGTCTTTTTATGTTTATGTAACAGCTGCTGTGCTGTAGCTGCATCTCTGATACATAGTCATATCTGCTACTGTCCAAACATGTTTCTGAATTTTGGCCAATCACCGCCTCTCTTGCAACACACAGAAGTCCCACCACGTGTTACAGAGAACTTCATCCTGTCTGGATACCGTTTTCCAAACTACAGCCTTTGGCAGTGCCTCCTATCAGCACTCCGCCCCACCAATGAAACGGGGAACTTCTGGACACACTTCCTGCCCGTCTTCATCTTTGCATACTACTTTGTGCAGCCTTTTGGCTGGGAGGGCGCACCACCAGGGGACCACCCGTTCTTCTACCCGCTCTGGAACTACTTCATCGGGGTGTTCTGCCTGCTGATGGCCAGCAGCATGGCCCACCTACTCAACTCCATGTCCTTGGTGATACGTGAGGTCTGCTTCTTTGTGGACTACGGCACCATTAGTGCCTACACCGTTGGTTCCTCTATAGCCTACTACTACTACATCCACCCTCGCACAGGGATGCTTAAGATGGCGGCTGGGGGCCACACCTGTTCCGAGATGCGGTCGGAGCCCTGCTCCAACCTGCCCGTCCCCGGGTGGTTTGACGGCGTGCCTTGCATCACCGCATTCTTCGAGGCCTGTTACATCCCTTGCTCCTGCGTGGTGGCCATCATCTGCATCCTGTCCTGCTGCAACACCCGCCAACGCTGGAGGACCTACCGCTACGTCATCCGCACCCTGGTCTTCCTCCTCCCCTTCCTGGTCTCCTCCACCCCCATCTTCTACCGCCTCCTCACTGCCTCCCCGTACCTGCCCGGCTCCCCATCCGCTGCCTCCTCAGCGTCCCTGGCCCACTACTTCTATCGCCACTGCTTCTGGCTTCTGGCTTCTGCCTGCTTCAACATCAGCAAGGTCCCTGAGCGCTACGCCCCGGGCCACTTTGACATCTGGGGCCACAGCCACCAGTGGTTCCACTGCTGCACCTTCCTGTCCATCCTGGACGAGCTCCACATGATCACTGGCGAGGTGAGGGCCCTCCTGCTCCACCCGTCCCTGACGCTGCCCACAGCTGACCCCACCCTGCTCTCCACCTACGGGGTGATGCTGCTCCTCCAGGGCACCATCGCCTCCATCATCGCCTGGTTCTCCTGGTGCGCCAACAGCATCTACGGGCCAGAGAGGGACAAGCTGGCGAATGAGTGCCCGAATAGTCACTTCAAGTGTCATTGATGTTGTTAGCTTGTTTTTTTCTTCTTTTTGCAGCTTTTTATGCAGGCTTACAAACGGACTGCCTGAATTTCAATGAAGATGCACACAAGAGTCTCATGACATATAGCGCAACTGGAGCTCACAAAACAAACCATACATCTTTATTTCCCTATCGGCATGGTCACATGTTACATTTTCCACAAGAGGGCCGATTTATTCATCTGGCTAAAAGGCAGACAGATTTTCAAGGGTAGTACAGAGTTGTTGTTCAACCGGGCGGTTGCCCATGGCTGCCTCTATTACCTCCTCCAGGTCTTCTTGTAGTAGCAGTCTGTATAGGAACAATAAGGTAGTCCTGTAAAGTTGGAGCTGTGCGTTACAGTGGACAATAAAATAGGGTTGTTAAGTTACCAGAAAGAGATATGGTGTCTAGAAAATAACCTTTGGATAGGGTTTCCTTCAAAGGTCGCTGCCACATTGAGGAAGCCGCCATATCGCGGTTTATAAAATACTCACTCTTGTCCATTTGAACTCTACCTCACCTTCTCATCTGACCTTATAAGAATAGCTGGTGGATTCCTTTCCCATAAGTTAGACGGTAGACTATTTTTGTCCATCTACTGAAAACACACTGGCACTATCAATCTGAATTAAGCGTCAACATCATATCTCTCTTTAGCTTTTCACTTGAGCACGTCCATCTCTCGAAGTGCACACATTTTCGTAGATGCCACAAAAACGCAAACACACAGTCTCGTTTCCCCTCTTTCTCATGCAACTCTGCGGCAGGAAGTTGGGTTGCCTTGTCAACAGAAATAGTTACGATTGTGCATCGACTTAAGAGACCCAGTCATTACACTTGTACAAGGCCATGTGCAATCATGTCACATTCAGGGTGTAAAACATAATGTTGAAAATATTAATTGAGTGGTGATCTTCAATGATTTGATGTCTTCAAATAAGAGACTGCGTTTGTTTTGTTGACATGACAATGGTTTTCATAATGTAATGTAATCTATGTGTTGTACAATGCGATCCATATAGCGCCCATTTTATGTTTTGGGAAACACTGAAGCATTGGGCCCCCCCACCCCAGGGTTAAATCCAAGCCATAACATGGATGTGATGTGAGATCATTGAATGCAAATCATATCTTGAGGTTTGAACAATGTTCCAGGAATTACCATGTTAGAATTGCACTCAACCTATTATTTTATCTGAAGATAGGGATCTTTATAGACTAATGCCTAATGGTAATAACCTAGTTGATAAGGTCCACCTATAAAGGCATACATTGTAATTTAGATCCATAGTCATACTTTCGTCTGTGTTTGGACGTTAATGTTTCTTTATTTTCCCTGCACAGATTGTGTTTGTTGAGAGTTCAAGTTCCCTTGTTCAGGGCTTACCATGTTCCTCACTGGAAAATATTCTGTCCTGTCTTGTTCTGTGTTTGGACACTGTAATCGTGTAAAGAAAAAAAAGAAAATAGAATTTTTTGGTATTATGGATCCCATTATAATCTAAAACGATATTTTCTGTAAATATGTGCGTTTGATTTGCATTCCACTTTAGAATCACATTTGTTTTTCAAATGCTTTGTACCAAGATGATTGATCTTGATCGTCTATGTTTGCACCTTGTGAGATATCCTTTGACTTATTCCCAGGCCCGGTTTTGATTACACAGGGGAAAAAAGAACGAAACATACAAGCCATCAAATCAACGTGGGCCTATTTTAAGTTGATTCATGAAATAAGTATGTGTACAAGATTTTATTCCCTGTTACGATGAGTATTATGAAATATTGACTTTAACGTACTGTTTGAATTGAACCTGCAACGGGGTTGATTTGACATTGTTTTTTAGCATGTACCTTATGCTGATGTGAAGATGGATTCATCTCTGTGCGTCTCAAATGTATTGCATTGCACCAGGGGAATATCACTGGAAAGGTGTATGCCTTAGGTGTGGCTTTGAACTTGTGTTTGTTTGTTTTCCTTTTAGAGATGATATTCAGATTGGCGCACTTTAGTTTCATAGGGCTGGCAAAGTTGTAAGGACAATCTAAAGCCTTTGAAGCGTACTGTTCAACTTTCTTCAATGAGAGGTCCCATGATGGGACAGAGTCACCCATCGCTGACCCTGAGCTCTCTGTGTTCTGGGAGATTCACTCCTAGCACACAATGTTCTGGCAGTGTGTCAACTTTGCACGGCAGTAGTTCCTCACTTGGAGGGTAAACCTTGTCTGTTGACACCCTTTAACACTCCCATCCATCTAAGCCACTGAAGCCCACACGTTGTGTGTGGTTGGATTGTTGTCAATGTGTTGAATGCTGTACTTCTACCTTGTCCTGTTCTCGTGGGGAAGGACAATGCTGATCTATGATTTACACATGTGTATTTTAGCATTTGAATAATGATCTAAAAGCACCTTATAGTCCGTCCTTAATTTTTAGGAAATATTTTTATGGCATTGTCTTTAGATTTTTTTATTAATTTAAATTAAATAACACTGTCATTAACTGCTAAATGTGATTTCATGAAATTACTGAATAAAGAAACTGCAAAGAAACATATGTTGTTATATTACTTCTTAAACTTCCTGAGTCAATGTGTTTTGAAATTCAAATTAGCTTTTTTGAAGCACGGATTCGAAGGTAGAGGTTGAGGCCACACCTGCCTTCAGTGTCTGTATCTGTGTGTGTGCTCTTCAATGCGTTGAGCGGAAGGATCAGCTGGCATCATGTTTTCATTTGTACACACCAACACACCCACACAGTAACTCCCTCTAATTTTTTCCATGACTCTCCTCTGATCAGCCATCAAGTCTGTTTTGTTTTTCCATTGCCGGATGCAAACGAGCAGTGTAATGTCAGGCTGATGGACAAACAGAAGCCGGCACGTCAGAGAGCTGATGCATTAACAATGAATGACAAAGAGGAGGAATCAGGTTACGGTTTCATATTCAATTTGGCAGCGGCTCAAACCTTCCAGTCTCCTTCTTCGGTGAACCGGTTTTCCATGGTGTCTAAAGCAACACCAACTAAGAAATTACTCACAAGTTCAATCGATGGTCTTTTTGGTCACCAGATGGCGTAAAAATCCCACTTATGTTGAAATGATTGTCCAAAAACACTGTTAGGAATAATTCGTGCAAAGGATGTTCTCTATCTGGTAATAAACACCATTTAATAACATACAGTTGACAGTCCAACGTTGCAAAATTTTGTGATTGAAGACTAAATACTTGGTATAAGAAGTATAATATAGTAACAAAGTAACGCCACAGACTCTTAGCACCATTCTTTCACTAGTAATTGCATGAGCATATTCCAAAGTAAAACTTGAGTTTCCTTGCTCTACCCCAAAGTTCCGCTAGAGGTAGCAAGAGGCATATGTTTTAAGGGGATAATTTTGATTGACATGCCTTTTTTGAAAATGGCGAGTCCATTTGTTGTGTAGATGTGTCACTAAAGAAAAAGTGTGCATTTGAAATAGCATGACATTTCTTCTCAAGGACGATGTGATTTTGTATTGTGCGCATGTTGTATGACAACACAGTTGACATATAAGTGTCCTATAAGTACTTGTGATAGCTTACATAATTCAATTACATAACAGTCATAATTTACTTACAAAGGAAAAACAGCATATATGAGTGTAAAAAAAGGTAAAAAAAAAGTATCATGCTTATCATATTTCCTAAATCTGGCTGGAATTCTGAATCTTCATTCAAGCCTTCTTTATTAACTTATACCAACAGTTTTATTATATATCAACATTTCATATTACTGTGCAATTGCTGGTTGCGAGGGTTAGTTTAGGGGCCCTTACTCTGTGAATAGTGGCCAGTGCTGTGAGATCAGCAGGGTTTGCGTGCTAGATTGGCCAGTGCTTTAGCGTGGACCGCCTTGTAGAGGAGAGAGAAACTGGAAGGGTTGAGAAGACCACGGCCCTCTGCTCCCACTTTACCCATCAGCACATAGTTGGCCCCTATACAGAAGAAAGATATAAGACATTGGTGTTGATGTACTGAGTAATAATATAGTAAGAATACATCTGTAGTCATTTAACATACAATAGCAGTGATATTATACATAGGATACAAATATGAAGAGAAATTCATTGATTTAGTAATTGCAATTATTATTTTTTTTTATTTAGTTTTCTACAATAAAAACGTACAATTTTAAGTATGAGGAAGCTGATTGAGACTGCCAGACAGTGGGGCGTTTCTCCACCAATGTGCTTCATCAGCCTGCGACTAGACTAACGAAAGCCAATCACGTTGAGGCATGGATGTTGATGGTTCACTTAATCTTTTTCCAGTTCTATTCTGAATTAACGAGGGAAATCCACAAAGAAGTGGACTTCATGAAGGTGCTGAAATTTCCACACATAGATTAAGCCAAGTCATAGACTCAAACATTTTCAGTATACAATGAGAGTGAGATTTAGTCTAGGACTTGGCATAATTTATGTCCAGGAATCCGGTCCCAAGTGGTTTAACCCCGGCAGACTTGGGCAGAGTAAAACAACATGTCCGGCTTTGAATTCAGAAAAAAAGTCTGTGCAGATGACTGTGACGCCAGGTAATTTGGAAACTTCAAACTTGTCCACGAGAAAGTGAGACTTGTTGGTCATTCCCATTTCCACATGCTCTTTCTGGAACTGAATCAAGCATGCTCAAAACGCTCTCACATTGAATGTTTTGGGCATTAAAAAAAGGTGTGTGTGAAAAGCAATTACAGTATTGTAACAATTGCTCCTCCTGTAGTCTGACATTTCGCAGGTGTAGGAACCTGTTACATCGGTTTAATGTTGACCACTACAATAAGTTAATCATTTGAATGTATGCAAGCGAAATGCACTCAAGCACCACACCCAAACACATGCATATCTGCACATGCATCTATGGATTGAAAAAAAAACAGATTGTTTACTTTAAAAGGCAATTCTAAAACACTCTGAAAATTAGAAAAAATATTGGAATAAGGGCATTCTTTGTAGCTGAGCATTCTGTTTATGTACTGTATGCATGTATGTATGTATGTATGTATTAAGGTACTTCAAGACACAGGCATTGTTAGTAGCAAATTGATGGCAGCAATGAGGAGGTCTCTTTACCTTTTCGGAGACCAGGGCACTTCTTACAGGTGGAGGTGAGGTCGACTGACAGGGCTGGACCTGATTTGATGATGGCCAGGCTCCCCGTCTTGTAGGCCTTGATGAGGGACACGCCAACGGTCACACTCCCTCTAGGACCAGGAGTCAACGACGTCACCTTTCCCGTTACCACTGAGAGGGAGAGAGGAAAACAATGTGTATGCAGAAGTGTCACCTTAAACCATGGATGTGTGATTGTAAAAGTGCAATGCCTCTTATCCCACAGAGAATCCCAGTTTTAGTGCTTACACCAGTTATTGTGGCCAGTGGATAATTACCGAGGCATTGACACATGGCATATAACGTTGGTGACAGGGTCATACCAACCTTATAACACATAGACAGCCGTTTTGGTCGGCATGGCAACCTGCGAGAGAGATGGTGACTCATGTCGTGTCAAACAACGTGTTTGAGAACAAGACAGCGAGCGAATTGAGCAGAAAATGAGAGGGCAAGAAAGCGGGACGTAAAGGCTGTGTGTCAAGAAAGAAATGGTAATTAGAGAGACATAAAAGACACCATGAGAGACATAAAAGAGTGAGATAAAGAGTCTTAGAAGAAGAACAGCCAGCCGAGATAGATGGAGAGAAGGAGGCAAGAGGGGGAGCATAAAAAAAGGTCAAACGTGTCTCACCAAAGTCATTGGGACAAAAGTTGGTTTGCAGTGTCCCTGTCCTCTTACAGGTTTTTGTGCAGAGGGGGTTCATCGGAAGAGCTGTGTACACACACACACACAGACGCACACGCACACACACACACACACACACACAGACGCACACGCACACACACACACACACACAGACACACACACACACACACACACACACACACACACACACACACACACACACACACACACACACACACACACACACACACACACACACACACACACACACACAGAGGATACAAATGTGTTGTAATTTATATCACGGTATAATAGATAAAAGGCAAAGAAATCAACAATTTCACCAAAAAGGTCATTTTAAAAATATACTGACATCACAGTGCTCCCATTGGCAGACAAGCGCATCAGAGACATCCGGGACCAGGTTGTTGCCTTGCAAGTCTTGGTTGCAGCTGGGTAGGTTAGGGTGGGACTTCAGGAGCTCTGTCCCTATGAACTTCAGCTTACCATGGTAGATGTGGAAGTGAGCATGTACCTCCAATTCCTGTGGGTTTCCCATGGACAGAAACTCACATCCTTTCCAGAGGCATGCATATTCATCTACAGGATTAGGAACAACACTTTACAGCTCAGCATAAAGGCACTGCGAAATTTTGTAGTAATAAGGAAATGCAGTAGTGTTTACAATACAATTTAATTGTATATTGACTGCTTTGTGTGTTTTTTTTGTGATGAACATCAATACATGTAGTAGAAAATAGAATAGAATACCAAAACATTATGAGTTATTGAGACAAGCCATAAATATCTGCCGATTTTCATGGTCATGACAGCATTCATTTATGACCCACCTAGTTCTTCCATTGCATCTCGGTCACCTAAATGATCTTTCAGGTGCTGAGACATGTGTTCAAACAGCTGTTCCATGGTTGTGCCTTGGAAGGTGCATGAGCTCCACTCACAAGGCACCATAAGGTTCACAGACAGCTTCTTCCTCTTTGCCATACCAATAACTTCGTTTGTCAACAGTAGTATATTGTACAACTGTGTGTCCCTCAATACCTGGCACACAAGAAATACTTTCATGAATAAAGATAATTACAGTCAAACTCTAACCAAACAAGACTCAGCTACTGAAAATTGAAATATAGAATAAACCAGACCCATCGAGTTTAGTCAATCCATGAAAGTGAACAAAAGTGAGAATGACGTTGAAACATTGCGGTATACAGGGAAGGGATCCTAATAAAACAGCACATTCTTACGATGTCCCTTGAATTTGAAAGGATAAAACAAAAGAGCCCTTGTCTTCAAAAACCAAAACCTTTTCACCTTCCCAAAACCTTTTCACCTTACCTAGTCATAGGACTAGCTAGCTCGCTCGCTCTTATGTTTATGTTGTAATTGTAAAACAATAAGCAAAATGCATTGCAAAGATATCGCATGGAACCCAAGTAACGTTATTAATTAGGTGTTTGAATAACACAAAACATGAAAAGACCGATAAGAAATGTTGACATGCCGTTACTTATCCAACAGCTAACTAGCTAACATGTTTAGCTAGAACAAATAGGAAGAGTTCAATCTCAGTGGCAAAGACTGTATACAAAATTAAATGTAAACCATAAAATTGTCCAATCAAAAAGTCCAAAGAGAACATAATGCATTTTTTTTACCAGGAATCTGTGAAATATCCTTGACACTTGTTTGCTGCCGTTCCCTCCAATGTTTTGGTTCACTTCCTGTGGTGCACAGAACCCTCGTTTTCTTGAAACGTACGTGTGGAAGCGCATACACAAACACACACGCACGCACAGACGCACGCGCTAAACTAACTGATGAGCGAAACGTCCTATATTTACCCCTGACCTCACTGTCTCAAGGTAATACAGAGTTGTTAACCATACAATTTGTTTAGAATTGGGAGGCTTGAGGAAGGCAGAATGATGGTGATAAGCAATATATGTAAAGAACGAAATATTAAGCTCCAAAACGTCCAGATGACAACCTTTATAATAAACCTACAAGAGATCCTGGGCCTGCGACATATTGGTTTATTGCTTGTGACCTGCTATGTAAAGACGGAAATTATCATGAATTTCCAAACGTACGTATATATTGCATATTTTGTTCTGCATGTATTTGTGTCGGTTATATGTTTTGTGTGACGTTAATCGATTCTTAGCAGTCTATTCACTCCCTCTAGATCACTGGTTCTTAGCCTGGGTTCGATCGCACCCCAGGGGTTCGGTGAGTCAGTCACAGGGAGTCTCAGAGGTCAAGACACAAAAACTCTGTGCGTGTCCGCTCCGTTCGAATGGTTCGGTGAATGAGACTATGAAGCTTGAGGGGTTCAGTACCTTCAACAAGGTTAAGAACCACTGCTTTAGATAGTCATGCCTATTTTTAAATAGGCCTATTATACCTGCGTCCTTCAAGAAGGCTCTAGGTCAATATTGCTGCATTTATCATAATAATTTAAACAAACTTTTAGTTTCATTTTAATAATTAATATAGGCAAAAAACAATCAAACCAAAAAAAAAAGGTTTTAAATTTTTCAAAACTTGCAATGCGGCGTTCATAGTATTTGCATGAGTTTTTGGATTGCAAATGAGCCAACTGGAAATTTCAAATATGACATCACCTTTTTCCTGGTTTTGTTTACCGTGTGGGTTTATATGGTCTAGTTTTTTATTTATTTGAATAATCATCTGGTGCAATTTTGGGTTTATTCCATTGTCACATTAGAAAGGTGTCTTTGTGAAGGCTTGTGAACTGCCATGAGCAACCCCTCATTCCATAACATATTTATATAGTCAAACAAATAATTAATAAGTAACACTCAACAAAACACCTTGTGATCCACAAAAAGGAACTAGTCTGTGTTAAGGCTATCATGAGAGACCAAGATTGAGCTGTTCATGAAAAGGAAAAGATGGAGAAAGATAAAATGAAAAACCTTTTGCTAATCATGATTGGCTTTGTTTTATGTAAGTACCGCAGCATATTTTAGACTACCAAATGTGGATAGGCCCACCACAATATCTTATTGTTTACTACAGATATCCAGTTTGCATTCCTGTCAAATAAATGTAATACAAAATACATTTCTGAAAAGCTGTGATGACAACTTAATTTAGTAAAAATAATATCATGTAGGACAATAACTTAGCGTAATGAAAAAATATATACCATGAATGACTTGATTTGTATCTTATAGGAAGTGTGTAAGTGTATGCTGTATTGTATATACCTTTGTTTTGAAAAATCAAAATCTACTTAACACTTCTATAGACAATGTAATTCTAGACAAATGATTGCCTTTTTCCTTGAGCAGCCTTTCTTGTATTTTTAATACTAGGCAAATTTACAGTCATCTTAGACAAGTGGTCAAAATGTTTGGTAAGAAATTTAACACTGCATAAAGGTTTTCTTAGGTTCACCAGTTTAATAATTTCATGCTGAACTTGGCAGTTATATTTGTGTGTGTGTGTGTGTGTGTGTGTGTGTGTGTGTGTGTGTGTGTGTGTGTGTGTGTGTGTGTGTGTGTGTGTGTGTGACATTA
>JAVQJS010149932.1:0-14185 GCA_036024795.1 Galaxias rostratus | reverse complement strand
ACTATACACACACACACACTCACACACACACACACACACACACACACACACACACACACACACACACACACACACACACACACACACACACACACACACACACAGCTCTAATCCGTACTGTCATCTGGCAGATTTTCGACTAAGCTTCCATTTCAACCTAGGGGCCATATGAGATGAAACGAAGCAGTTTGCTCATAAATGTCTTACTAAGTATGAGGTGCCAGGAGCTTTTTCTAACCGTCAAAATGCTGCCTGAGCTTGTGCCTTACAAAACACATATATACACACACACGAGCCCTAACACACACACACACACACACACACACACACACACACACACACACACACACACACACACACACACATTTACAGTCACAGACTCTTAACTTATTTGATTTATTTGGAGATAATATTGTTGGTATGCGTGCTGTTAAAAGGGGGAGAAATATTGCAGTGCAACCCACTTGACAACTAGCCAGGATATCCAACATGGACAAGAAGTCGGAAAAGGTTCAACCAACCCCCACCTGTTTGTGGGTAGCTCCACCTGTGCCAATCTTGAGACAGAGAGAAAGTTTAGAGAACCTCCTCTGACATCTCCCTCTCATAAACAAACTGGCACGCACACACACACACACACGTACGCACACGCACACACACACACACACACACACACACACACACACACACACACACACACACACACACACACACACACACACACACACACACACACAGGTGTGCACTAAAATGACATCTCCTCTTCTCCACAGTCAATCAATGATATTAAATATTTAAAAAGCCTCTCAGGCTTGCATGTTGTTTTATTGTACTGTATAGTAATCACAAAAATGTTGCTGGGTTACCTAGTGTCTATAGTAGTTAGAATTGTTTTACTAGTGATTATTACACTTAAAACAAAGTAGTCAGAGCTACCTTATAGTCCATGTCTGGCAAAGTGGGGGTGCTTGCATTTATTTACCTGTGCTCCTGCTTAACTGTGTAACTGGTCCACTCTCTGAAGCACAGAACTCCACCCACCCTCAGCACAGAACAGCAGGAGGAAGCTAAAAGAACACAAAACAAAGCAAACAACTGTCAGGCAATGCACTACATAGAGACTTAGCAAAGGCTCATAGCGTACAGCTCGAATGATAAACTCAAATAAATACATGACATGAAATAAATATATTTGATGGATTCTGCCAGAACAAACAATGCGTATTTTTATATAATAACCCGGTTGTTTTTTTATATATTTAGAGCTCTTTGTAAGCACTGCAGAAGCGTGTGAGAAGAGAAATCCGGTACTGACCCGAACTGTTACTATGACTATGGGGAGTCCACTGCTGCGACTGGATGGTTCTGTATTGATCCAAAGGCCGTTCTTATCTAGAGTGCTGCATGAGACTGCACTATTGACTGGTAGCCTAACTGGTTGTTGATGTGGCATCATACCATTGTAACTCTAAAGCAGGGAGATGGATACTTCGTAAGGGATAAGAACAAATGTTACTATTGACAAATGAACACTGACGTGTAACCTCTGTAATATCTGTAATATAAACCTTGGAGAATCACGTTTTCTTGTCATTTGTTTTTTTAAAACTTAGGGTTTATTACTTGGTGAGCCTTTACGTATATAATATTTTGTAGAAGCCTGTGAGCTTTTCTGTGCTTAAGCGTACCTCCTCCTGGCATGTCCCGATTACTGCAGTCTAGTTGTATGCAGGCTACACATTACTCTTTGAGCTGGAAACGAGGGATCTTACTAACACACACACTCTCTCACACACACACACACCCACACACACACACACTCACAAACATGGTGGTTCCACTGCCTGACCCCTAGATGGACCCTAAATAAAGGATGTCTCGTACATAGGCTTCGCAAATATTTATTTACTTGGTTGTTACCAATTTCAATGACAGTATCTATGTATCTGTTACTCAGTTTGAAATGTTGGCCAACTGGACATTTGCAAGAAGTTAAATGTGCTACAATTGTTTACAAAATGTACGCAGACCGCAGCAACAGGAATTGGACGCGAGAACTGTCCCAGCTGATAATACTGTGCACGAATCCTCTCAAAGAGCTCTACCGCTTCCACTACTTATATGGCGTGTCTACTCGCCCACTTTTAAAACCACATGGACCCACAGCAAAATTCCAAACCCCACTCATAGGCAATTAGCGTTGCCCTGACTTGTCCGCTCGTTGACTATGATGCTTTTTTAAGCTTTCCCTAATGCCCTTTCGCTCTTCCCCTTGCCCAGGTAAGGTCCTAAAACCCCCCAACTCAACCCAGTTAATGACCATGACTAATGCCCAGTGCTCCCCTCTTTGTCTTGTCTGCGTGCCCAGCCTAATCGCCACTGACAGTCAGCTTTGCTCTTTTATTAACTCTGCGTCACTTGTAATCAGTGACAGTGTAGTCAGGCGGCAGGACGTGTTTGTGTGAACTCACACCCACTGCCTCGGCCCCAGTCCCGACCGCCACTCTCTCTCTCTCTCTCTTTCCCTCTCCCTTTCCCCCTAACACACACAGATCCACACACACACACAATCACACAGGGGCATTCATGGCAACACATAATGAAACGGCTCCACCCAGGTCGCCACTGCGTTGCTCTATGTGGGTCAGCCCCATGCAAAGCTGTATTGATTTTTTGGTGTGTGTCTGACTGTGTGAGCACCCATGTTAGAGGACCCGGTCACTAATACGATTGGCTAGACTCTACAGTAGTATAGTTTGGAAGGCCCCCCCCACCCCTTCCCTCCCTGTCCTATGCATTGGCAGACAATGGGTTTGTTTGATAAAAAGGCAGACTGACATTCGAACAAGCAATTTGTGAGCAACGAGGAGGGGGTCAGGAATTCACTTCATTCCCTTTAAAGAATGTAGCATCACCCATATGTCTGTCTGCCCTGGTGCATACTCGGCAGAGTGGAAGAGTGGAGAGCGCTGTCTCTCTCCCCGCTATCCCTTTAGCTTGCCTGACGACACTTTCTCCCTGATGCGGCGCAAATCATTATGCTATTTTGTCCATCGCATACGCTATAAAGTCCCCATTGAGAAAACACCATATAGGCCAATACTATCGTAAAGTAAAGACAGGAAGAGAGGAAGGGAACGGACTGCCTGAACGCTGTTGTCATGTTGAGTTGAAGCTGCAAGAAAAATTAGTCTGAACTGCGGAGGACAGGAGAATACAAATAGATTCGCATTTTGCAAGGCCGAAATACCCGTATACCCATCCAGCCTTCAACCCACTTGAGGGAAAATACCCCTAAGAGTTCCTAACAATTATTTTAAAGACAGGTTAGAACATGTATTTACTTCGGACGACCTCTTGACCCTTGCTACTGGCTAATATCTCATTTTGAAAATTGGCTAATTTGTTAATGGCAGAATTTGGGTGAAACTGCTTGTGGTTGAAAGCCGGCCCCTTAGAAAATGTCAGTATGTTAAATGGCGGGGAGGCGTAGGGGGGAAGCACCGGGCAGCATCCCCACTAGCGAAGCCGCTACGGGTCAGAACCATGTATTTTCGAGGATTGCTAATCGCATTCAGATATTTCCCATCACATCAATCTGAGACGGGCTGTTAGTACCTCCATTACAATCCCATTCCTTATCATGTATGCTGTGGGCATTTTCTCAATTACAGTCATTTATGGTGCCGGAGTAATTACATTACACTCAGTTACCTGTAAGGGTGGTTACTGTCAATTAATTGGGAAGTTTCTGTCTTTTCCCTTTCATTTTGAAGCAAATAGGCTCGTCCAGCTCTTGCACAAAACAACCGGGGGGCAGGATCCTGATGCATGCAACTGACCTCAAGAGGAAACGAGACAGAATTTCAGAGTTCAGAGCAATTTCCATCACGCAAGGCGATGGAATTGAGATATGCAACAAACAATACTAGATCTTTCACATTGTGTATGGCAGACAGCAGTAATGCCTGCTAATGTTTTAATCCTTATTTGGCACAGCCCTTTAGTCCTATTGTCACTTAAAGAACATTTCAAGACACAGTTAGCATTAGTCATCATTGCCTAAAGTTGATGAGTGCTATGCACCATTGTTGAATGCTTCAACAAAACCCTGAATGCTGGTCTCTCTCCTATGGCGCAATATATACATGCATCTATATATATGGTATAGAATATTGTACACAGTATACGATGCACCGGGCCAATGTATTTGATTTAACACACTGTATGGTGCTCAAATCCTTGCTCTTAAACATATAGACTTGAGCAAAATAGAATCTAGGTGCTTCTGAACATGTGAAGCTGTAATCACATAACTATTTAGTGGGAGAGCAGGTTAACCAACTTGTAACAATAAGCTAACCCACTCTCATAAAGGGTCCTACTGTGCTTTGCAGTTCAATCCAATTGTGTAGTAATGTTGTACAGTACAGCTATTTATTAGCCAACACCATAGAAAGGGAAGCCCTATTCAAGAGCATCCAGCAACGCTGTTATGAATGGGCCATTACTGACATTGTGCATATATGAGAAATGTGAGAACATTTTAAAATAGAAAGTAGCCGATATTAAAATGTCAATGGTGACATGATGCTTTTGATAACGCCTGTCAGTAGCCCTAGTATCTGAGGCTAAATGATTTGGCTATAAAGATTACACGGGAAGCGAGGAATTCCCTTAAAACAGTGGTTCTTAACCTGGGTTCGATCGGACCCCTGGGGTTTGGTGAGTCAGTCTCAGAGGTTCGGCGGATGTCAAGACTCATTCACTGTTAGCCTGTCCGTTCGGCACAAAGGGTTCGATGAATGCGGGTTTCAATACCTCCAACGAAGTTAAGAACCACAGCATTAAGATTTCACGACCTTGGAAACTCGTAAGTGCTCATCTACGTATCATTGACCTGTCCTGCTGCCCCAGTATATTCTTGATAAAAAGAATAAGCAATAATGTTTTACGTCTTTCGTTAAGATCCTACAACCTTAATATGAATCATCGTAGTACTCACTATATATCAGAAGTACAGTTATTAACTGGTCCAATCGACTTATCCACCCATATTGGAATATTTGTTACGCAGACCGTTTCCCTTACCAGGTAAATTAAACATGCGTTGCACTTGTGTAGGCTAACAGCTTACTCGGCGTGTTTATGGATTATCCCTTAGCGCTAAATTAATAGAAGAGGCTTTAGGGACTCAAGAAGAGTCGTAAGCAAGATAGTAATGCTCGTTTGAAATGTATAGCCTAATTACCAATTTGCCTCTCTCCAATCCTATTTTATAAAGGGATCACACGGAATTTGCTTTTTTCGTTTGTTTTTTAGGTACCCACAAGCTATAAATGAATTCGATAGTTGGGTAGATTAATTTGCTTTGCATCACACATTCAACACCTGCTCAAATGCTTTTAGATTTCTCTTGTCTGAATTTTATGTATTATATCAGTCCTTTATGAAGCAATAAACGTTTAAATGATATCTTCTGACTCCCAAGCATGCTAAACACATTAACAAGAATACAGTTATCTTGAAGATCTTTTGAATCAATTAATTGAAGGAACGCTACTTTACGTACATTTAATTAAGCAGCATCCAATTACATTATATGCCTGACATACATAGGTTGATTCATCAATCAACATGCTAGGTGAACTCATTGTGCAGTTGCATGTGCAAACAGAAGGTTGTGATCACCAGAGTTTCTGATTGTGATTGTGTCTTGCATTCAGGTTTATGTCTTAACTATGAACAAAACTCTCTGATAGCACACATCAACATCTCTTTCTTTCTTTGGAATTTAAGAAATGGCATTCAACTTTGGGACGTGTGATCTCAAGAGTAAGAGAAGGAGTAAAGCAACTGCCATGGCAGTTGTGATGTGGGGAATAAGAGAGCGAGAGAGCACATCAGGCATGCCTGTGTGTTAATATAATGCACACACAGTAGTAAACTTGGCGTTGAATCATTAACTGTAGGGAATAGATCATTAAAAGTTCAAAAGAGATTCAGGTTAAACTCACAGGGTTAACATTATACCCTTTAAAAACTTAAAAGGCAAGTGGCATTGGACTCTCGCTCTATGAATAGCTTAAATGGTTCACAGTAGCCTTAAGGTCAATAGCTTGACCATTCAAGGCAAGAATAAGTTAGTCTCCCTTGAATCCATTTACATTTCAAACATGCAGCTAGTCACCCGGACACATGTTAGGATTACTGAGCCTAAAATTATCAATCGAAACTATTGTTAAGGGATAAAGTCCACCTGATGACAAGAGTAGGATGTTTGAGAGGTGGGGGTCCTTGTCTAGTTTGGGTTGATGGACAGTAGGCATAACCTGCTACTGCAATGTTGCAGCAACTGCATGTACAAAGTGGCATTATTACAAAACGTTTTTTTCATGTTTTCCAAAAGACAGACACTTTGTTGAGCTAGGATCATCCCGCCTATATTGCGTCAGTCACAAGCTTGTTTGCTTTCCTCTACCAGAAAAGGGAGTTCATTATCTGAGCTGTATGACCAAGTTGTTTACCAAAGGTCATTGTTTGACATCAATTTAGTTTCTGTATAAACACCATCCCTTAGAGTCTTTTTCTATAAATAGTTGCATTCTTGAACATGAATAATGTTTATAAGCCTGTATTTGGATTTCAATAAGTTGCTGTCTGAGGAGGGCAGGGCTATCTAGTAGTGAATGATGTCACCAAGTTAAAGCTCTGAGACACCATAGCCACAGGGGATTTGATGCCAAAGGGACATCTACTATAGGATGAAGTCACCACATTGGACCATCAATCTGAGGATTATTCCTAGCAGTTATTTTCCGACAGTTGTCCGATTGTTTCCCTAAGCAATATTTGGGCAAACTCACAGCGTGGTAATCAAGGGATTCACTGCATGTCAAAACACCCATACTAATTTCTTGTCAAAAGAGGCCTCAGTCGCATGTGAGATGCTTCTCATTGGTCAGCAACATGTTTCTACCCCATGGTCGCAATTTTCCTGAAATCATGCCCTAATGATGACTCTGGGCCCACTTTTAATCATTATCTGTGGTGCCCTTTTAACAATTATTCCACATATTTGCACAATTTTACTCCTAAGACCAATTTAATGTTTGATAAATGACATATGTACACACATTTTTTTAGGCCCGTTGATTTACATTTATTGAAAGATGTCATACAAAAATCATCAAGGGGGGATTTGAAGTTTTATTTTGTATATATACTGTGTACATAAGGAAGCTATGCATGCTTGGCAAACCTGGTCCTAATATTTATGAAATATTGTCATGACAATTTTTACAGAATAAAAATAGTTTTCTTAGACTTTAGCCATCTTCGTCTGCACTGCGTTTATGTGTGATTCCCAGCATTTCCATGTAGTCATATTTGTAAGACATTGATTATTGTCTAAAGGGCGACCTTTAGCAAATATTTATTGCATACCATAATTTGATTAGCTGAGCAGTTGGTTGCGAAGTGGTGATGTTGGATATCACTAAGAGAGGTGTAGTTGTCACAGTCACAAATATGTTATAAATAAGTTAGTTCAGAGCTTCTGATGTTGTGCTATTAAAAAGTGCTTCAAAAACAATAAAGATCTAAAGTTGATACAATTAAAATTGTTAATGCATTAAAAAAAGATTAAGCATTTGATTAAAAATAACATACAAGATCCGAAGCAATAAACACAACAATATACAAACCACAAAATCAGAGAGCAGAAACTCAATTAGGATGGTATAGGCTAGTTAATTGATCAAATCCAATACTTTGGCACTTTAGGTAAAGGAGAACAAGACCAAAGCTATGGTTAACATCAACTGGTACAATAATATGCATTTGTCCCACACCATTGGAAGGTCATCCGGAACATGTAACAAAACAATCCAATTGTTCCAAACACTGAACGTATAATAAAGCAGTCTTGCATATTGTTATGTAAAGAAATGTACTTCAGATCGAAAAGCACAGTGTTTTTGTCTACCCTTGACCTTGTAAGAAAACTAAAACTAGTGCAAAAATCAATCCCATGAGATGAACAGCTGTGTTGATACAAACCGTCCCACCATATGTCAAGAGTAGGAAGTTCAATGCGTGTCGTGAAAAATGAAGGATAGAAGAAGGGAAAAAAACGTTAATCAACTAACATTGATATTACTTTTGGCAATTAGGAGCATGCTGATAATGATATGAGTTTTCAGCTGTAAATAATTGTTCTGCCCGCAGGCCATACTTTAATTCTCCGTTGTATCTATAAACAATAATCAAACCAGCAGGCTAAAAGTTGGGAGATTTGTTGTTGCACCGCAGCAGTCTGGAGAAATGCTTATTAGAGCCCTTAGGTAATGCCCATTGTCAGGGTCACCTCCAGGTGCTTTGTTGCCTGGGTGTTAGACCACTGGTACGCTGTTGATGAGACACGCAGACACAACCGCATGCATGACCATAGACAAAACACACACAGAGATACATACACATTACATGGAAGGAAAGCAGCCATTTCGAAGATACTGAGCATTTGAGGTTAAACAGCTGTTGTAGGTCACCACTTCCTACTGTATGTGCATATAATGTATTTATATATAGATTGTGGAAATAATATGCTTCCATGTGCACATTCAGCACCTATGTGGCGCAAAAATAACCGAAACATCCATTAGGGCCCAAAAAATATACGCAATGAAACACTGAGGATTTTATATATAAAATATAAAAGAGCATTGAATAATTTAAATATACAGGTAGAAAGCTAAAAAGCTAACTTACCTGACGGTAGAACTTAGGACACCACCATGACAGTCTTGTACAACAATTAGAATTGCCATTTAATGTGCACCTTTATTCGATCAGCCATACAATACCATCAGTGCATATGTTTTAGCATGAATGTTCCCCGAGGAAATAAAAGCCCTGACCTTAGCGATGCAAGCTCTATGATATACCAACTAATCTATTCATGACTAGATGATAAAATACAGGAGAAAAATGTTTGAAGGCTGGAGTTGGTATTGAGATTAATTAAGCATGTCAATACTTGCATCAATACCCGATTATCTAATGACGTATGGTCCATTGAGAGCTATTGATTCTTGTACGTTCTGTCATGTTAATAGATTGTAGCTAATGCAGTATAGGAAAGCTGACAGTACAGTGACTTTCAAAAACAGGCTAGAGCGTACTTTAAAAAACGTTGGTACAAGAAAGCTAAATACCATCTTCCATGAAACTACTTTTAACTTCAATGTCATACAATTCTGATTGCTATGATTGAAACAAAACAAAAATTTCCTGCTAAATTATAATTAAAAATGACCACAAAGGAAACTAAAGGAGAAGAAAAAAAAGAGTCAATCTAAATTAATGGTGCCAGAATGGCCAACATCATGTGGTCCCTTTGTGATAATGATGGTGATGATAGTAATGAACACTTAGATGAAGAATGAACATTCCTTGTCCTGAAGTTGAATCCCTATACAGGTTAATTAGGTAAGATAACATCATTAACTGCTCCAATGCCTATGTGGAAAATTAATTGGATAATATTGTACATTTAGAGCAATATTTAATCGTTTAAATGATCAAGAACAGTTAAGCCAGACAAAAACATGTCCAGATTGTTAAACATCTTATTTAGGTAGCCTGATAGTACCAGTTTAACTGGAGAAGGTCTGAAAAAGGCAGCTATTATGGATGTACTGTGTCGACAAATTTTTAGTCTCCTTCACACAGGCTCACATGACATTTTTACCAATCACATGTTTATTCATTATGATCAGGAAAATACCTCTCGTAAAATGTTCGATTAGTTAATTCATCGATGACCTAGTATTTGTATAAGGGTCTACGCTAGACAGTATACATACTTTGTCTATCATTATGCAACATAAATATTCTGCTGATGTTTGGTGATTCAAATGAAAAAAGTCACATAATTTGCATACATTACATATTTATTTGTAGATCAATAAAAAGGTCTAATGCATATTGCAGCTGTAACTGTAAGTAGTGCTGTACTTAGTAACACAAAAATTAGGTGTAAACAAAGACTATAACTAATGTCAAAGATAAGCAACAAGGTTTATTTTTCACCTGAATAATTTCTCTGCATCAGTTGGAAAGGCCACCTATGGCTTAATGGTTCTTTAGTCATAAATAAACCTAACTCTTTCTCTTTGTTCTTAGGCAGGCATTAGTCATGCCTTGTTCCTGTTGTGAGATGGCCTGTTCGCTGTGGCCTACACCTCAGTTCGAGGTTTTTGTCACAGCAGCTGTAATGCTAACTAGTTTGTTTTTGTTTAAAGCACATTCATATATTTAAAAAAAACACGCTAAATAATGTATGGAGAACCTTTGGGTAAACTGTCATACTGCATTATGAATGTTCACAAAGCTCATTGAGGACTTTACCAGTGCGGTCTGGTGTTCATTACTGTAATTGATGTTGAGAGGTGACAAAGCTCCATTTTGGCTGCGATATCATCCAGTGGAAAAAATATGATGTATCCTTTCAGTAGTTTTGTAAACTTCTGTCGATGCACATGAATAATACAACAACATTTAAAACACACACGTTGATGCCATCTGGTATATAGACTTTGCGCACAGTTATTCTCCATTCAATGTTTATGTGTGTGTGTGTCTGTGTGTTGGCTTTGTTTGTTTAAGTTTAGGTTAGGTTTTCTCTTGCTGCGACAATTTATAATAGCCTAAAAGCACTTTGAAGATTGCGTACATAAATATGCGAAGTAGTCCTCAGTATCTCAAGTTTTACATTGATCTGGAGTATTAAACTAGGCCAATGGTTGACCTTTAGTTAACTGAAGCAAGGATACATGAAACCAGCTCCGGTTGAGGGGGTGGGGGGTGTTATGTTGCTGTAAACGTCATTGTAACCTTGACAACCGCAAGACTGTTGATTAGGAAGAGGACACACCAAAACATTTCCAGGTATTCTTTTTACTATTGAAACAGCTCTTTTTACGAAGTATTAGTTTCCGATGATGAAAGTGTGCTTTGTCACAGATGGTGATGGTGTGTGTGTGGTGTCAATCCAAAATAGTTGAGTTACATTGACAATTACAAGTTAATTGCATTTCTTATAAACAGGTAGATTTTCTTTGATCAGAGCTAGAGATATATATTTGAACACAGGCTAATTTCATATAGTTCAATAAAGACTCAGTTCAGAGAACAGAAGGTCTCTATTCTCAACCAGGTAAAAACCGACGGGCTGCACAGTGCCCAATGTCCTCTGAGACTATAAAGTTACAGCTGCCATCCTAGTTTGTTGAAGAACAAGGAATGTCATCTAAATAGTTCACATCACACTATGCCATAGTAAGAGGAAGTGGTTTTTCAACACAACACAGGCCTTTCTCTCATCCAGGATTAGAGGTTAATTGAGTTAAGCAGTAGATGACAGAGAAGATAATCATTCTGGGGGCAGAGAGAGATAAACCCAAGAGGTTAACAAGATATATTTCTTTCATTAACTAATACCAAAAGCACACAACCTTATTTACATTTTAGTTAATGTAGTTTAGTAGTTCATGTCACAATGGAACGACAATGAAATTGAGTATTTCGGTATATATCAGAATATTGGGGATTATTGAGGACAATATACTAACACAGTAAGATTGGTATAGTGCACAGCTGATGTACAGTAAGATTAGTATAGTGCACAGATGATGTACAGTAAGATTAGTATAGTGCATAGTTGATGAACAGTAAGATTAGTTTTGTGCACAGAGGATATACAGTAAGATTAGTATAGCACATATTTGATGTACAGTATGATTAGTATAGTGCACAGATTATGTACAGTAAAGTCAGTATAGTGCACAGATGATGAAAATTAAGATTGGGATAGTGCACAGATTATGGACAGGAAGACAGCAGTGAACATCCACTCATCACTGAATAGTAATGCTAGTGTTGGTAACTGAAGTCAAAATAATGTATTCAATTGGGACAGTAGAGTATTTTGCACATTCTGTTTGTCCACAATCTTTGGTGCATACAGTATTTGCATTTCTTTAGCAAAAAAAAAAAACAGGATCCAGAGTGTTTGCAGTGTAAGTAATCAATAAAAACACTACAGTATTTCTTTGAAAGGTAGACCCCGTCGAAGCTCAATGCTTTTACAAAGGTTTAGGGCTTCTTATGTTGCATATCAAGAGCTCCAAATGAGAGCCAAGCACCCTTCTCCGTTATATCAGTAACAGAGAAAGCAACATCTTCAAGGAAAATATGAAAGCTTTACTTTAACTAAATGCTACAAATTACACAAATAAAGGAAATACTGCAGGGAGCACCTTAACAAAAGTGTTAGATTAAATTATTTCGCTAGTTTGTATTGTTAAGAAGCAGATACCGTCACAAGTTATTATTCTTTATGGTTATTTGAAGATTTCTGTGGTCTGCCGTGTGCATTTGGGCGAAAGACATCCCAGGGTTTTTCCTATTTAATGGGTATGGACTGGTGAACCAGATCACTTCTACTGAGTTATGACGCACAGTGTAATTTGAAACAATTATAAAAACATTGGCCTACTTGTTACAACACACATTTTCCTTCACATATACAAAGCACACATTCAATAGCTTAACATGTTTTTCAATCACACCCTGTGGAACGGTGTTTAGTGTGAAAAAGTGTAGCATTTCATCCTAGCTTGCATGGTATGGGATAATCTTTCACATTTTGCCTGGGGTTTGTTTTGCTATTTCAGCAGAATCTTGTGCAAGCCATGTGAACTACCATACAGAAATAAGCTAAAAATACCAAATAGTATTGTATCTGATGTAAATGAATAAACTGTCTTAATACAAGAGGACAAATAATTTGTTATCTCCAATAAATACATCTTTCTGATTACTGTCATTTTGCTAAATGTATTCCAAAGATTACAGGCATCACACCAACAACAGACAATATTCTTAAAGGAGATATTACTGTATGGTAGGCTGTACAAAAGCTTTTGGAATGAGCAATATAAAGAACTCTTTGAATGATCTAAAAGTGAAACAACTTTGAATTTACAGTGTGATGTTAGTCTTCACAGTTTTCACAACTATTGTTATTTGTTTTCTAAACAGGTCTGGCCATTGTTCAACGATCAATGTGAGCAGCATAATTTTCTTTGCTGTTTAAGAAGATAGGACACCTTTGGCAATGTGAGTACAGTTCAATTATTTGCCTCATAGCTAAGCACTGGGGTCGGGCCTTGTACCTTCACTCTCTCTCTGAAGGTGCGGCTGGAATCTGACCATTGACATCCAGCATTCCTCCGCACTGCCTCTAAAATCTCAATGGGGGATTTAGGGGTGCAGAGGGCAGAGCCTGGTTCTCAAGGGGAGAAACAAAAAGGCTCTTGGAAATCCCAAAGAGTTCCCATGAGCCTTGGGAAGACCTTGATCCGACTTGTGTTAGATTTCCATTCCTTGGATTAAGGCGCACAAAAGCACATATTTGGGTGATTTATTTTGCCTCTTGCCCTCGACTTTGGAGGATGAATAGGGATATTTCCATTGCTTGGACCTGTGTGTTAAAATAGAAAGGATCACTTAGCTATAATCATTCTAGGTATTTACAATGTGTTCAAGCCAGATACATTTTCGACCAGTCAATATAATCTGCCTTTTCTTTTATTTCTCTGGTTATGGCAGTAGCTTGTAGTACAATTTAGAAGTGGAAAGTTTTCAAAGTCATATTTCAAGGTTTTTCCGTGTAATATACATAATCTGTTAGCATCAAAGAAGCACACATGCATAAATAATTGACTGATTCACTTAAAGGGTGCCAGCATAGATTAATTAAGCCTGAATACTAATTATGTTTTCCTGTGTACAGTACACCAACTGACACTCATGTTGGTTAATATAAAAATAAAATTGGGTGGATAATAATTACCATGGGCCCACATTGTCGTTGTGTCCTCAGAGCTAACACAAGCTACGGGTTTATACTGCGTCTCACACTTCACTTCATATTGGCTTTTCTCTGGAATGGTGCTACTCTGCGTTGTGCAACACCTTTGTATCAATTCAACCTGGCATTTCTTAGTTGACTATTGTGCTCTGTTGTGCCTTACTTTAGAGAAAATGCATTTTGAATTTGAATATTTGCTGCACTACCACACTATAAAACTATTACAAAAAATTACCCAGAAAATGATTT
>JAVQJS010149930.1:0-11520 GCA_036024795.1 Galaxias rostratus | reverse complement strand
CAGACACACATCCACACACACACACACACACACACACACACACACACACACACACACACACACACACACACACACACACACACACACACAAACACACACACACACACACAAACACACACACAATTTATCAGAACCACCACTGTTAATCACTTTTTATCATTTAAAAGAAAGTTTGAGGTATTGTTAAGAAACAAGCAAAAATATTTCCCACCAGCAGAGTTGAGTATTGAGTAAAGCGCCGCCATGACTGTTTTTTTTAATTAATACGTTTGACACATTAAGCAATATGGCACATGGAATCCACACACTACAACAATTTTAGATCAGTATTTACATAAACTCAATCAAGTTAAAAGGTATGTGAGATTTGTAAGCGTGACCTTGTCACAGGGGTCAAGGTGGGTGGCACATCAATTTGCAAAGAGTTTCTCTTTCCATGAAATACGAGCAGTAAGAACAAGATTGAAAAAGGGGTTTATTACAGTAAGATGCAATAAAACAACACATTTCCAATCTGACCCCAGTTTTAACATCTCACTGTCCTCACCCTACAATACACCGTCACAGCCTGCAACTATCCTTAGACATTGCCTTGTCCCATACAGAGCTTGACTATAAGATCAAGAAGACTATGGTCTTGTTTCCTAGACACAGATCATACCTAGTTCTAGACTAAATCTCAATGGAGATTCTCCATTATAAATGTGTTTAAGTCTATGACTTGGCTTAACCAGCCCGCAGTTTACAGATGATGAGGTGTAGCTGATACCAAATGTTTTACATGGGCCAGACATCTTGCATTACAGCCTACAGGCAAGCTGCACTTTGAGCTGCATGTACAGCAACCATCAGGCGGTCAGATAAGCAGGCTGTCAGACCAGTCAATGCAGTGGGTTGCCCAGCAAGCCTTTGATCAGGTTTAACTAGTAAGTCAAGACTTTGGCATCCACCGGTAAATGCAAGGCTAAAAGAATCTGGGCAGGGGGGAATCTGTGGGAGATTGTGTGTGTGTGTGTGTGTGTGTGTGTGTGTGTGTGTATTGTGTGCGTGAGTGTGTGTGTGTGTGTGTGTGTGTGCATGCGCGCGCGCGTGTGACAGAGAGAGAAAGGGCGAGCAACAGAGAAAGAGAGGGAGAGGGAGTCGAAGGCAGTATGAGGGGAGGGGTTGAGATCGAGAGAGCAGCGCTAGTTGAGAATTCGTGCTGTGTTAGCATCCCCCCAGCAACTCCATCAATACTGCATACGGCCGGGAAACTGGCAGGAGTCCTGTGTGTTGGTGCATTCGCAACCTTGTTCGGTTGGTCAGTGTGAAAGAGCAGCCCCCCCCCCCACCCCCCCCCCACAATCAGTCCTGCTCACTGCTGGAAATCTGCTCTCAGAGGGACAGTGTGCCTACTGGAGCCCTGTCTGCCGCTGCTGCATCAACACAGACTGTGGAGGAGGAGAGCGGAGGAGAGGCATAGCGGGAGACACCGAGTGGGAATATACTAGCCGGAGGGAGCCAATCCCAGGGAGGGACAGGATTCTTGGGGGAATTGTGTGCTAATATGGTACCATACTTTGCGGGATAAGCTTGCTGAGCTCTGGAGAGTTTGACTGGAACTCCGCTTACCTACTTCATGCACACAGGCTCAGGTAAGACCTTGTTCGTTTTGCAGTTGGAGTTGCGTAAATACTTGCGTCTGTGTTGCCAGCCTGCCTTAGTCTGGTGAATTGTGTTTCCGGATGGGGCTTGTCAGTGCTGTTAGTTTTATAGCCATTCGTCCAGTGCAGTGACATAGAAGTTACTCCCTCCACGGTCCAGTTTCACAGATCTCAGCATTCCTCCCTGGAGAACTAGAGTACATTGGTGCAGTCTATTTATTACAGTATCACACACGCACAATAAACCAATTAGCACTGAACACAGCAAGCCAATGCAAAAACATACACCATCTGCTTCAATCATGTGAGGAGTGATCAAACTTAACTGTTAGGGGATCAGGTTTGAATGGGGTTATCACATTGTAATGTGAAGATAAGTTTGCTTTGATTGGTTTCATTAACAAGAAAATCAAATTGCAAATGCTGCACTCTGAGAATCAAATTAAATGCCATTCATGTAAGACATTATTTTTGGTTCGTTAGAGTTAGATTCTGAATCATGCAATGTGTATATTTGGTTTGTTTATTTGTCAGTGTGTGTGTGTGTGTTTGTATACGTATACGTATGTGTGTGTATGTATGTGTGCGTGTCTTTGTGCAAGCCTCCGTGACCTGAGAAAGTGGTCAATACAATGGCTGTTTTTGACCATGAGAGCATTGCTCCCCTGCAGGAGTGGACACCCCTGTGTAAAATGCAATTCTGGTTTTCCATGACATCATGGAGAGGCTCGTGCAGAAAGCAGGACAAAATGCCTGGCATTACACCTCTATAGTACAATATTCACTCTCCTACACTGGAGGCAATGGCTTAACTTAGTAAGCTGACAATAATTAAAGCAGTTTTAATTTGTATTCCTCATTCCTTTAGCATCTGCATGATCTAACCACATATGTAAGAGTTACCTACTGGTTTGACGGTCTATTGTTTGACGTCCTAGAATATAACTTATTAAGTTCTTTTGGGTGACATGAATACTATCGGGTATTTCCCGTTTCCCTTTTCTTTTAGTATCATTCCAACGCTGACGGCCAGCCTTTGAATTCCACAACAAGCTCAACTGCCTGACCTCTGTGACCTAAACATGGTCAAAACATGGTTGAGGCAAACAAATATTACATTCCATACTTCATAATACTTCACAGCTTGAAGTGGCACATTGTTTAAAAATCTCTCCTTTTTTTGCCTTTTTGGACAATTTGACAATTTGAGTTCGATACTTGACGTCCCCACTGAAATGATTTACATCCTTTCGTATTGTTCATTTGTATTTATTATTATTTATATCTAAGTATAAATGTACTGTGTTTGTGGCCAATTTGAGCCCAAGCTGAAGAATTTTGGCAGATTTGTTCTGGTGGTCGCAGCGGATATTTGGGTCATCATCAAGGACACTTTAAAAAACATTCCTCGTGCTTTAAGGCCCGACATAACATAATCATGCATGCAGTATGGCGAGATCTTTGGTTCACAGCACATGGGGGAGAAGAACATGTGACAACAATAACCTACACTATTGATTGTATAAGAGGGGGGGGGGGGGGCTTATGTATTATTTGAAAATGTGTATAGTTCACAAAGACATAAGTGACTCGACGACAATCCCATTCAGAAAGTTTAAATTGCTTGGGTCAAATTGACACCAGGATGTTAGTAAATATTAATAAAGCAGCAGTAAAGTTAAGAACTTATTTCCAGTAAAAGTGATCTTATCCTCTATGATTAGATAACTCTTATCATAAGCAAACATTCAAAGACAGAATTATTTCATTATATTAAACGTAGGTTAAAAATTACTCATCACTTTTTACAACTCTTAAGTGTCACAGCTCTAGACATTCATTCTTTGCTCATCAATCAGGAGTTTGGCATGGTAGCAAATTCTGTTTAAAAAAAAACATTCAGATATAAGTTACATATATCAGCTTTATTGGGCCAATAAAGGTTAAACATCCTAAATTAGTTTTAATACGTCATAACGATTGATAGAGTGTTAGTACGCTCAAGTAGGGGAGGCCCCGAAAAGGTCAATCTAGTGTTTTACAACCTCTGAGTATTAATGGCACCCATTTATGATGGAGCGGAAAGCATGATCACATGTTAAGTGCTGAGTTACCGTGTCATGTCAAGGCACTTACCAGCTGCGGATCAAAGCAACAGGCCTAATCATTAACCAAAGGTTGACTTACCTGTCGCGCAAGAAATACATTCTCATTCAACACAGATATAGAGATGCTGAACTCCTGCTTGGTTGTTCATGCAGGAGGGACAGTGGATCAGGTTAAGGTTGTGGAACGTCATGCACCAACACTGTTTAAATCGCCCAACAATATTACATAGTTCCAAGGCAGGATAAATTACCTCACTTTGTGAAACTGTCAATCAGTCGCTTCCACGCAACTTCAAATGTCACTCTAAGATCATACACATTCACGTTGAGTAAAGGGTTTCTGGGAAGATATGTCTGTGCTCTTTGTCCTTTACCTATGATGAGACCCAATGTCACAAGCAAGGTTGTGAAAAAAAAAAACAAAAAAAAAACTCAGACAAAAACTGAGGACTGGAAGGGTGGATGGACGTTGCCATCAGAACGTGTGAGTTCAACATTCCTGCTTTATTTATAGTCAATGTTTCTCAACAGTCGAGGGTTGCGCAGTAAACACCCTTACATGCCAGTAATCAGGTATTATATTTGTGGAGAAGTGAGTGAAACTGACAGCTTGTTTGCAGGAAGGATTATTAGCACTGCTTGGGGACAGGCCCTACAGTGAACTACAGGGATCTGCGTCATATGTTGTGGGGACCAAATCTGCTTAACCTACTTTAGGTTAGCACGAAATATCTTGTTTTTTTTTGGAACCCCCAGGATGGCAGCATTTTTGAAAACAAGGTGATGGTATAGATTTATGTGGATGCACTACTTTTCACTTTGTAACAATTAGTTGAAAACGTAATGTAGTTTCATTCAATCCTATTTGATCTAAGTCGCAATCGTGTCGCCCCCCCAAATCTGAGGTAGCATCCTCTTCTAGATGTAGTACTTTGCCCCATTATGCCATACAGATTTGTTATGTGTCCTCTGTGTGGTGAAACAATGTTTCGCAGTGTTCCAAACATCAAAGACTTCATGAAGATATTTTGTGTGGATGCAGGATGAGTGTGGGAAAGGATTCGTGGTTTCCATGGAGATTTTGATAAATTGCATTGGAGAACCAGACACCCACGTTCAGACAAAAACAGGCTTTTCCAGTTGTTAAAATGTTCGTATTCTATTTTTGTAAAGTTCATGGTAGAAGCCCCATTTTATAGAAAAGACACATCCATGTATTTGATTTGATTTATCAAAAACTTACTTCAATGATGGAACATTTTAGATCTTTTTTTTTTATAAAGTTATAATGAAATGCCAACACCCTAATAAAATATTGTAGAAGAGCTGTGACATTCTTTACCATGGATATCTTGTCCACATGTCTTTTCTGGCAGAAAAGATCCTCACACTTTTCGCTTTGGCCTGTGGAACTTTGTTAACCAGTGCTCTATTCAACGGTGCAAGCTTTTTTCTCTCTCAAACCTCAAGGACATTAAGATGTGCCTTGAATATCAAGTAGATACTTTTAGTTTTCAACAAGAGAATGACATCTTCCCGTGAATCTCACTTTTTGGAGTCGTACACCTTCAATAGTGTGCTGTACTAAAAATCATATCAAGCACTGCTTTGTTGAGGACTCTGTGGGGGAAATGCCAACAGAGGTGTCGGGGCTGTGTGGGCAAAGTGGGCAACAAAGGGATATTAAATAGGCTCCTTCTTCAACTGAAAACACGACAAGTGTGAGAAGAAAGTTAATAGGTATCTGAATGTGGTTAATATTTAAATGTGTCCCTGCAACACGCTTTCATTAACCAAAGCACTATTCCACGTGGAAAATGTGTCCAATTAATACGGTCACGTTCGTTTTAAGCGCACATCAAAACACAAAAATGACCGTGAGAAACACACACAGAGGCACTCACTCTCGTACACACATCGAACTCACATGTCTACCCATCTACAAACATCTACACACATAGACATGGCATAGAATGCAGCGTTACACCTAGAAAGTACACATAAACAACTATGTATGCGTATTTAAAGAGTCGTTACTTATGAAAGAAGAAAAAAACGAAACAAAAAGCAACTTGATGGAAAGCAACAAAACAACATTGCTCTTTCAGCACAATGGGTGATAAGGGGTTTTGGACACGAACAAAGCTGTTGACAGTTTCATTAAGGTGGCTGTGACTAGTGAGCTGAATGCTGATGCTGGTTAGCGGCAACTCTTCATGCCCCTTCAGCACCCAAAATGCACAGGATCCAAGAGAAGCAAAGTTGTTTTCCACACTGCGTAACAGCCCTGTCACCGAAATGTCAACAGATTATCACAACGGATTCAGCAGCAGTGTTACATTTGTCAGTAAACACTTTTCTGTAATTCCGTATTCTCCTCCAAGAGTGCTATGTTTTATTATTGCCATAAGGATATTTTCCTCACAATCAGTGTTGCTACATTTTACTGCAATACGTCTGGTATGGCAAAGAGGAACTTTCGTTTCAAGTGGTTCTTCACTCCTGAGAAATTCTAAATGGGGCACAGGAGTAGTGTTGATGGCAGTCTTCAGGACTCTAAGGGGGCGGTTTCTCCTCTTTTTACCCCAACAGGTGATGTGGCGCCTCTGACGTGTGCGATGGCTGGCCTTGACCTGCAGGTACTCATACCCCCCCTCCAGTGTTGTTGTCATTGTCTCCCAACAAAGCAGCCTATCCCCTGGATCTGACCCCCGCTTTCCTCCACCTTCCCTGGGTGTCCCCTCTGCCGGGTCTCCTGACTCAACCCTGGGCCCATCATGGGAGGATGTTTCTCCAGACCCAAACCAGGTGACCAACACCTCTTCAAAACTGCCGAATGGTTCTCTTTCTTTCAAATCCGGTAATAATTGGCACATGTTCGCCGGTTGTATGTAGGTCGTACAAACTGCTCTGCCGACCGCCTTTGTAGGGTGGTGTTATGTGGGGGAGGCATTTTAATTCTCCCCCACTGCATCTCCTTCAAGAGGATTATATAGTCAAACATGACTGTCAAAGTGTGGCACAATGTATCACTGTTCCAAACGTAAATGGGCTGCTGTATGCATTATGATTCAAAGGGGCAGATGAACATATGTAACTGTTTAGCTGTGGGACTGTTCATATATATACATTTTATCTCACATCATTCTCACTTTTAAGCATTGCAAAATATGTTCGTTCGTTCTTCGGAAAAAGGAGCTTGCCTCGGGTATTGCAGGAGGGAGAGTTTTGAGAGTAATGACTAGTCTGGCGGAACAGGGACCCCTCACTGAGAGTCAGTGCTCTAAAGGACAAATTAGTCAAAGTCAATTAAACAAATGAGGTCTTGAAAACAATATTTATTTCCAGTTCTGTGGCCATAGTACTGCCCCGGACCTTTGGACAATTCACTGTTATCGAGTTGTGTTGATTTGATGAGGAAAAAATAAATCATGTAGGACTATTTATAGAGAAATATCAACATGTAACAGTAATAACAACATGTAAGTCAGCATAAGTCCAAGTCAATAGCATTAACTGAATCCGTGAAACGGTTTTCTTTCCAGACCAAAAGATCAAAGTCAGATCTCTATCAGATCATTTTTCATATTAACAACATAACGCTTTAGAAGTATGACTTTCGATCATTTACCGTAGGATAACCTGTTTGTCTGTGCTTTACCAAAGTAAGCAAACATCCGTCACATCCCTCGAGACGCGGTAACAACAGCCTCTCATGTCACCGCTGATTCTCTGTTAAGTCTCTGGATGGTGAACCTTCCTCTTTGCTTTCCCCTCCTGCAATCGCCACACTCACTCCTATGATTTTCCATTCATTTTAATTAAGACTCACTCAGCAGGTGAAAATTCCAGCCAGATTAGCGCGTAAGAACCGGATGGTCAGCACATTTTTCCAGCCGAACAGATAAAGCTGGTTGCACAAAAAAGAAAGAAAAAAAGAAGTTACACAACACTCTCTCATAATTCAAAAATGCAAGACCAAAGGCGACACATCATCAGATATCATCCAATGCTATGGGACTGTTACTAAACAACATACAAGCCCCGCCTTTTGGGAAAGGTTCAAAAAGAATGACTCACTGGGTAAAGCTATGAGCTAAGGACTGCATAAACTTGGTGCAATGTAAATCAAACAGCAAATTCATATGCATTATGTAGTGTACAAAATCCCTTTGACTTTTCATGGTGCTGTATGCCAGGTTCTTTTCAGACACCATCTTTTTAGATGCTCCTCTCAAAGTCTCTCATGAAGTATGCTCCATGGGAATAGTACAGGTTTCATCACGATGCCTTTTCAATCATTCCTACATCTGTGTCATCAAGTTGAGGTTAAAGTGGAGCTGACCCTCTTGGAGAAAGAAAAGGAAGCAGACGGCATGTCGCCCAATGGCAAGGCCAGCCCGTTTGCTGATTGTCGACTAAACGGTGCCCTGGGACACAGTTCAGACGAGGAGTCCTCGGCACCACTCCGCCTCTATCACAAACCACGAGACTACGTCGAGGCCTCCGTGTGTCACATCAAAGACCTAGAAAATGGACAGTATGTAACTGAGATCATTTGTATTTTAAGCGATGTCATGTTTAAACCCTGGAGTTTGCATGTTCTCCCCGTGTTTGCGTGGGTTTCCTCCGGGTACTCCGGTTTCCTCCCACAGTCCAAAAACATGCAGGTAAATTGGTGACTCCAAATTGTCCATAGGTGTGAATGTGTGTGTGAATGGTTGTTTGTATATGTGTTAGCCCTGCGATGGATTGGCAATCTGTCCAGGGTGTACCCCGCCTCTCGCCCTAAATCAGCTGGGATAGGCTCCAGCCCCCGCAACCCTGCATAGGATAAGCGGTTCTGATAATAGATGGATGGATGTTTAAACCTGGGGATTGGACCATAGTTCAGTACTTTACATTGTTTTGTTAATATGCACAACATGTGCTGCAAGTTCAAGCATTTGTAAACAGACATTTGTTTGTGTGTCTGCAGAATGCGGGAAGTTGATTTGGGAAGTGGCAGAGCTCTGCTCATCAAAGAACACGGAGAGTTCTCTGCCATTGCCCACAAGTGTCCACACTATGGGGCACCTCTGGTGAAAGGTTAGACAGAGTTATATATTTTGTTCTCCAATGCTCTCACATCTCAAATTCTCAGTTGAATGTTCAAATTCAACTTATCTTATTATATCATGGTCTTTTATAGATTTTTTTATAACATTGTTTAATGCATGAACTACAAGGGACTAATCTGATTATTTTTGGTAGGTGTTCTATCAAAAGGGCATGTGCGTTGTCCGTGGCATGGAGCATGTTTCAACATTGCAACGGGGGACATTGAGGATTTCCCTGGCCTGGACAGCCTGCCCACCTTCCAGGTGACCTTCCTTGTTGGTGATTGTTGTATACATTCCGTTTCAAATCCTATGGAGACGAGACCTTGAAACTCATTGCTTATGCTCTGTTTGTTTCAGGTCAGAGTGGAAAAGGACAAGGTGATCATTCGCGCAAACAAACAGGTACGAAACCGGTTCAGTTCTTAAATTCAGGGGATTTTATGTTTTGGTGGAACATCATTGTTGATTCATATTTTACCTAGACCACTGCATTCCCCTCATCCAGGCTCTTCAGTCTCAGAAGAGATCAAAGCCTATGGCCCGCTGTTCTGCAGTCATCAACTCCAGCTCAGGCTTCAGCCATGTTGTCATTATTGGCTCAGGTGGGGAGATCACTGAGCCCACATTTATCTGATTTGATAATCCTAAGAAGTATATCAAAGTTCAGATCCCTCAATTTACTTCCGGCCAGTACATGTTACTTGCATGCGAGCCATTACATTTGCATCACAAATTGACCATTTGCCTAAGGTGCTTACTCACATATTTCATGAGCGATAGATCGTCAATACTTGTAATCTATTTAGCAAGCGTTGTGCTTGAACGGAGCCATTATGTGTGTTTTTGTGTTATTTTTCTGGGCTCCAGGTCCAGCAGGTTTGGTTTGTGCCGAGACATTAAGGCAGGAGGGCTTCACAGATCGCATTGTCATGTGCACCAAGGACAAGCACCCGCCCTATGACAGGCCTAAACTGAGTAAGGTTTGTACAGAGACCGAGAGAACACCACAAAGACAACCAGAGCGCTTTGTTATATTCATTGCACTTTCTTGAGATCTTCTTTTTTTTTCACAAAGGTATCAGACTTTAGGCACATGGTGGAAAAAACATTATGTGCTGTAAATTAACCAAATTCATGCAGTTTCATAGTTAAAATGTATTTTCTTTTTTATTTGAGAGTATTTGAGTTATTCATAGTTTTTTAATAACATAACTCATCTTGAAGCCCATGGACACTCTACAAATATACGGGAAAATTAGGCATTATAGGTAACAATTCAAGTAAGAAAGAGAGAAATAAACAGATGAAAAAGCACAAAAGAAACTTACCTGACAGAACATGTATGTTTTCAGTCATGTTTTCAAAGTTCCTGTGAAATTTGCCTGTCATGGACATTTCCACTTAACAAATTGAACTGAAGGGAGACAACGGGCAAAGATTGAGTACAGTTTAATTCATGAATACAGCACATTGGCCACTACACAGTGATATGACGGCAGTTAGTTCAGTTGAATTAACATTGAAAGTTGACCGGCATGTTGGTGACCTCGCCTTCATTCGAACCAATCCCTCACATCTGAAAAACAGTTAAGACTTTCGTAAGGATGCCCGAATGTTCCACCACAAGCCTCGCCATGGACACATATCGCTCATGCCTCAAATGCATCAAATTAAGTTTTGCGTTTATGGGACAAAGAAGCCTATTTTACTGGCTTACAGTATTTCCTTCATACCCCTTGGAATTAAGTATAAAAGATTGTTTTTGTTGCTTGATGAATGGTGACTGACTCCATGACCTTCAGTCCCTAGAGAGCACAGCAGAGCAGTTGAGGTTGCGCTCCACGGAGTTCCTGCAGACCCATGACATCGAGCTGCTCACAGAGAGAGAAGTTAGTAAAGATTCCAGGGACTGGTCCAAGATTTGCTGTGAACGGAAAACAAATCCTCTATGTTGCTGGCTCGAATGTGTCGGTCTAATTGTGGGGAATTTGGATGTCTTAGGCTGTGGCAGTGGACGTTAAAACGCGGTCCGTGACCTTTCAGGATGGCATCCAAATGGAGTACAGGAAACTCTTCATCGCCACAGGAAGCAAGTGAGGACGGCGAATGTTTAAACATTTACATTTACATAAAAGCATAATAATTAAAAAAATTATGTTCATGATCTCCTCTGTCTTTGTGTTGTCTAGACCCACACAAATGAACTACAAAGGCCAGGACATTGGAAACGTGTTCCACCTCATAACCCCCGAAGATGCCAACAACGTGGCCAGGCTGGCAAACAACAAGAACGCTGTGGTGGTGGGAACCTCATTCGTTGGTAAGGGGGACGGGACATGTATTTACAGACTTTGAGCTTCATTTGATTCAAACCAAGATTCAAATAGGCTCGATAAAATTGTGTCCATGATGTGTATATGATACCAACAGATAGATCAACAACATCCACTTGTTGAAAATGTGTATAATAATGTGATTGTTTGCTCTGTGTACAAGGTATGGAAGTGGCTGCTGCTCTCACAGACAAGGCCCACTCTGTCTCAATCATTGGGATAGAAGCAATACCCTTCAGGAAAGCTCTTGGGGAGAAAGTAGGCAAAGCCATAATGAAGGTATGCCCATAAATAAAGGAAATATGTAAATTTAACATGGCTCTTCATAGTATCT
>JAVQJS010149924.1:0-14629 GCA_036024795.1 Galaxias rostratus | reverse complement strand
TGTTGATTTAATATTAACCGTGTTTCCTAGTTTTATAAAATGCACATTCACACATTTTTTATAATTAAATATTAATTATATAATTAATCAATTAATTAATAATGGGACATGATTTTCAGAATATTACATCAAATCTAGCGTGCAACCTACATTTAGACATTTAAGAAAATTTTATAGACAATTTTTTAAAACTTGGATGAGTCACGTGTTATTCTCTCAAGCTGTGAAACAAATATGCTTCAATGAAGTGTAAACAACAGGTTGTCAACTCTGCTGACATCAGAGAGTCAGTGATTAGGTACCCAACCTGAATCTTCATTTGCAGCTGTGGTTAAAGAATGCTTTGCAGATCATCTCCATAGATAAATATCTGGAGATAGATGTAAAGTTGATTATTATAAAGTTGTTAATAATAATGGCAATCAAAGGCAAGATAACTGGCCTGGCAGTTCTTATGTTTTATATTATACATGATAGCACACACAAAAAGCAATGGCATGTCAGTACAAAAGTCCGAAGAGTTAGTATTGAAACCTCCAGAATGTTCAGTTGGATGGCATCCTGAACAGGCAGGAATGTTCATCACCCATTTGGATCAAGGGTGTGTTAATTACTAAAATATGGCCTCTCGGTCACATACTGTGTTTATCTTGCACATTTCCTCTCATTGTGGTCCACTGAGCAACTGTGAACTTTTCTTTTGTAACCAGAGCATGATTTAGGGGATGGGGCCACTCAAGTGTCAACCTTTGTGTGTTCTTGCTCCTTCAAGTATCCACTGATCCTAGTAGTTGAGGTGGAATAGGGAACTGTTTTTCCTTTTGTATCACTTATAAGTTACCTAGTTAGGTTCCCAGCATGAACATACAACCTTAATGGTCCTGTTGATGTGGGTGTGGTGTTGACACTTCACGGATCTGCCAGGTTAAATAAAGAGGATTGTTGATCTGTTACCCAGCCGAAACATTGTTGTCTCAAAACCTGTTCTTTGAAGATATATATCATCCTCAGGACCACAGTCAATGTTTAAAATGAAGGGATACTTGAAAAGTAAAGTAACAATTTAAAGTTGTGTTTTGCTAATTTATTGGAATGTATAGGTCTACTGTATAACAATTTAGCTTTGACTAGATAAGCCCTTGAACCAAGTGATTAAATCTTTTCTTATACGGATTTTACGTAGATTGCTCGAAACACTTATTTTCTAAGGCACATAAGATGCAAACCGGTTCGAAATACAGCTTTGGGTTTATTGTTTAAGCTCCAACACGACAGTACATGTTTACATAATAACCAGGGACCATTTGCCCATAACCGTCTGTCATGTCTTTGCCATATTACAACACTCACTATGTGGGTCGCTTCCAGTGTTTATGGGAAAAAGAGTGTTGCAACAACAATATGAAGTCAGTACCTGTATGATTTTTGGAAGAATGGAAATCAGAGAAGAGTGGTGGTACAGCAGCATGCTGTACGACATGTTCTCTCCATGTCCACCGCTCACACTTTGACGACCAATACGGTTCTGCTGTGAACTACCCTGCAATGTCTGCGGTGTATCCAAATCAGAGGGCCTCCTCTTCTACATAGTCACTCTTGAGGAGAAGTCCTGATTGACAGATTGTCTAGATGAGATACGAGCGTAAGCATAATGCCTAGTCTGAATTGTGTATTTCATTGGATCGCGTGAGGAATCATTTAACATACGGTTGCAGGAATCTGCAAGACTGGTAGATGTGTGGATTTTAGTGTTTTTGTGTGTGTGTGTGTGTGTATTTGAGCTCCTTGCTGGTTTAGCATTTTAAAGGTCACTGTTGTAGATGAACGGTCAGGTTTCACTCTCTGAATACTGTATTTACCCAAATAAACTTAGAAGATATGGGCTAAACCAGAACAACACTGAATCCGTCTTCTACTGAAAATATAGCTATAGGGCTAATATGGTTGATTTACGTATGAGATTCAAACAAATAATTGAAGCTTAGACAATAGACAATATCTGTAGACAATATGAATTGTGTATAGAGCTTTTTACATCATAGAAAATTCCACCATGTAGAGAATAGTTTTCTTATCCTTGTATCCTTTCAAAAAAAATAAGTTACTCACAGGCAACTGGTTGCACTAATGTACACATCATTTATTCCACTGGCTTTAGGTAGAAGAAAAACATGGAATTCAGTAGATTTCCTTCCTTTTCCCCCACTCTGTTGGGTCAGCTAATTTAGAAAAGGGATTTTTTTAGGAAGGACACATCTGCTCCGTTGTCATCTGCTTTTTTTTTTTTTTGCATGCCTGCATGCAAGGTAAAGGGATAATGTTGATTGATTTGCCTCACCTCAAGCTCCCTTTCACAATGGTGGGATTACTTAGTTTCGAAACCATTTTTTGTAAGAATATGATCCATTGCACTGGGTTTGTGTTGACCATCTGTGGAGGACACTGTGTCGAGCCTGTTTGGCTGATATTTACTTGCATGCCTGTACGTTGAACGCATTCTTTGGCTACAGGGATCTTGACATAAGTGGACAATTGTGAGAAGCCCGGCAATCAGTTGTTATCTGATGAGGGAAAGGTGTGGATATCAGTCCCTGCGCTGCTGGTACTGCAGGTACTAAGTGAACTCCAAATATCTTATCATAACCTTGACCAAATCAGTAAAACTACATTACCTACAATGCAGCCTCATTTGTGACTTGGCTAAAGCTGTCTTGTGTTTTAAGGAAGGACATGCTATTAACTTTACTATAGGACTCTAATAACTAGCTTAGCCAGTATGTAGGGTAAAACAATGTGCTAGCATTAAGTCTCCTTTACCAGCGGAAAACCACCTTACTGTAAGCCTGATCTCGATAACAAGCTAGTAAGCCTCTTTGGAGCATGGCTCGTATGATTGGTTTGACTGTAGTGGATCAAAGGGACTCTAATCTCCTCCCTGGCTTTGAGATGGAGATGTCCAAAGGTCAGGATTTCAGATCAGATTATCTGCCTTCATGTTTGGTAGACCCCTAAAATGGCTCATCCCTGCTAACCCTCGTCTCCGTGGAGGTCATATTGTGGAACAACATGGTCAAGCTATCTAGGAACAGGTGGCTGTGGTGTTTGTGTATCCAACTTTTTTTGATGAACAATCCGCACAAGGTGTGTTGAGTGCCATACTTACATTTTGATCGATTGAACACATAGCTTTATGGTCGGCAGAACACGCAAGATCTCAGACACTTGAATGCTATCAGCTCGTGTTTTAACTGGTATTAAACATTTAAGTGGTATTAGTAACACGTCGAACCCGGTTGAACCTGAAACGAAGACGAGGTCCCATTTGTACTGTAGTGTCTGGGACTTCAGGGTTGGTCATGCCAAAGCTCCAAGATTTATAAGCTTTGGCTTGATGTGTAACGTCAGCGGCATTCCTGAACATGGATGCTATTGCATTGGCATTGGTAGGAGCCCAGTGGGAGACTCAGCCAATCCAGCTGTTTGTCCCGATGAGTCCTTCGATGAGTCACCGAACGGCCAATAAAAGTATGACTGGTAATACCAGTGTTAGTCGCTAAAATGTCTTGCAACTGAACAAAGATGGCTCTGATAAGCCTAACACAGGGCTTGGTTAAGAAATATTGCTCCAAGAAATGCTTCAACTCACAAGCTGACAAAGTGTGAGGGGCTTTTTGGTTAAACGAGAATGGTGACATTGAGAAACGTTTTTTTTTGTACTTAGGGAAACTTGAACTCTGTTGTTTGGATTTGTGCTGCCTTCGTTCTCAGGATCCTCTGTGTTTTTTTTACGGGGCAAGGAATTCCTCCACTAACAAGTTGAAAGCACTACTTTGGTGCATGCGTTTGTTTTCTAGACTCTTTTTCCTTTTTGGGGAAGAGTACATCAGTATGTGCTCACGTGTCACATTGTGAGTTAGAGACTACATGGGTTTATGCTGTTCGAAAAACAGCAAAGAAAAAAGTGGAGCGAAAGTGGAAGCAGGGTAACATCTACAGAATTCATTTTCCAGACCTATTCAATTGTTTGGCCGTTGAATCCGAGTCTGTTCTCACCATTATTGATTGATATCCGCTCATGACTTTGACGCTGACAGGTGGAGCTGCGAGGGATGTGCTTGGTTTACGACTATCGAATATTCTTCAAAGGGCGTGGCCAGAGAGTAACTTCAAAAAAGAATTAATTTCTCTGACTGTGTGTGTATGCTCCTGTTGGGTTCTTGGCAGGGGGATTTCACCTGGAACAGCATGTCAGGGCGCAGCGTTGGCCTGAAGCCCGTACCCTTGCAGAGTCTCTCGGAGCTGGAGAGGGTCCGCCTCCAAGACGTGTCCTTCTGCCGGCTGCTCCAGGACTACGACCTGGGCTGCCATGTCACCATCCCCAAAGGTACTCGCGCACAGAGAGACCCCCCTCGACATCCTCCATGTCGTCGAGGTTGCCATCCACCCAGAGTTGTTCGGTTCGCCAACACGCGCCTGTCTCGACACGCCGACGTGCCACTCGACAAACTTCGAAGCAGACCGAAACGGTTTCAGGTCCCTAGAGCTGTGTCGAGATTGCATCGGGACGATGGCTTATAGCTGGTGACATTGTTTTCTGACGTAACGTGGGCATAGGGTACTCTGGAGAAGGGCCTGTGTTTTCAAGCCCACTTTGTATGGTGTGAAGGGTTCTGTTTCTTCTCATCCTCGCTCACCTCATATCTCACATTCCCTCGTCTGATGGAGGGCTTGACTGCTCTACATACAACAACGCTACAGTTCATACATGGTGGTTATGAGTTCCACTCTTTTACCAATTCTATAAAATAGGATACAATCCTAAAATATAATAATGTTCTACATTCCTTTTACAAAATAGTGACAGTTTATGTAATCTGCCATATATTAATATCAGTATTTACTTGAAATACTGTATAAGTAGAGATTTTTATTGGGTGTAGGGCAAGCATACTTAAGTGTACACAGACTGCATCCAAGACATGTACTATAAATTCCAAATCCGTCTTCTTTTTTCAGATGGTCAGAAGCGAAAGAAGTCACTGAGGAGAAAGTTGGATTCATTGGCAAAAGAGAAAAGCAAAGACAAAGGTAAAAATTAGTCCAACTTTCCCTATGAAAGGGAATTAGAAAGAGCGTCTATGGGTAGATGATGCAGAGAGATTAAGCATACATGGAATTGTCATGCGAGGGTTCCGTTTGGTGAGATACACCTTGAGAGTTCTGCCCCTCATGTTAATACCTCATTCCATGATGTAAGAAACACACACACACACACACACACACACACACACACACACACACAATCACAGAAAGTGAAAGAGAGAGAGAGTCCCTGCTAATTTTATTGTTAGTCTTTCCGGGCCAGTGAAGATAAAAACAGCTCCTTGAAGCTCAGTGAGAAAGAAGCAGTGGGACAGCGAGCCGGACCCTTGTTCCTCTCCAGCTGGGCCATGTTTTCTCACACACTGGGCCCGGCCAGCCGTTGACAGTGAGAAAGGCACTCTTTGATCCGTTTCACTGGAGCTATGTGGAGCTCAGTGGAGCGGGCATTCTCAGCTGTTTAGACCCAGACAGCGCTGAGTACAAATATTACAGTAGAGCAAAGAGAAGCCTGCTCATTCTCAACAATTGCCTGTCCCAACCTCCTGCGATGATGCTGGCAGGAATGTGAGGCTCACTGTCAACTGGTTGGGCAGATGAATACCTCAAACGATCTGGAGAGGTGGCTCATTCATAACTGTCTGTCCTCAGGCACGGCCAGCCCCCTCATTTCCCTAAGAGCTCGGACTGAGGACTGTACTGTGTACATTTCCCTGAGAATCTTTTGTGTTGACAGTCATCTGTTTGTACTGGTAAAATAACTTTATAGTGGTTTTCAATAAATCGTTTTTAGAGAAAAAAAACTGTTACGGCAGGGGCTAATCTCTTGTAAAAGCACAGTATGAGAACATATTGAAGAAAAAGAAAAAGTGTACATTCTAGCTTACAGTAATAAATCAGTTTAAATCTGTTGTACATAAATTGGGAGAAGCTTTTTTTTTTTACTTGAATTCATCCAAACATTTAACTTCATGAAACTGGTGGTTAGTCATTGATAGATGTGCTATTCATGTGCCGGGATGAAAAATGAACTTCCAAATATGGAAACAGGGCCAACATTCTGAACTCAGATTGCCCCCTGCCTTCTCTCGTTTTCTCCACAGACTCCACGCCCCAGGCTTTTGGCCTACTCCTCTCACAAGTGATCGCCAACGACCGCGCGCACAAACAGCGTCAGGACCCCCGTCGACGGCGGGAGGCGGCGGAGGAGCTCCGGGACCCCGGCGAACCGTTTCCCCCCTCCGTGCAGCCCTCCTCGCACGGCAAGCGGGGCACCAAGGAGCTGTCTAGTAGCAACTCCTCGCTCAGCTCCACCTCGGAGACGCCCGGCGAGTGTCCCGTGCCCGGCGTCTCAGAGGCCGGCCCGTACACACGCAGGAGGGTAAGAACCCGGCCTGGATCCGGTGACTCATTAGCCGGCAACTGCTGTGTTGGCATAGGGGGGTAACTCGGAACGTATGCAGAGGCCACCTGGAAGCCTCCCTTCACGCCACTGTCTCTGCCCCGACACATGTTGTTGGGATGACGCTGTGTATGATCATTTCTAATCATCATTTCATCATTTTTTAATTGTGTGTGTCTGGCAGGGTGGGGTGTCTGTAGATTGCATCACCGACCTGGATGACAACCAGTCCCGTTTGCTGGAGGCCCTGCAGCTGTCTCTGCCCTCCGAGGCGTCGGGCAACCCGAAGAAACAACGTGACAAGAGGCTCAGCCTCAACCCCATCTACAGACAGGTGCCGCGGGTTGTGAACTGCTGCTGTCAGCACCTGGAGAAATATGGTAGGTAGCTACAGTCTTACTGGGTTCTTAAAGAGACAGTACATTGGATCAAATCTTTATGTGTGTGGTAGGATTCAGAAATGTTCTAAGAATTTACACATGACCCATACTTGCCTGCTTGTAACATATCAATTTGGCACTGTGACCGACCCCAATGCATTCCACGTACCGAACACCACTACCCAAGTATACGTGCATAGTTACGCTTCTTCTTCGAACGTTTGTTTACCGTTTGGCCACCCTACTTTGGAGCCTAACCGCCACTTACTAAAATGGAAGGTGGATCAGGAAGGTAACTTCCTTACCAAGTCTAACCAAACAAACCAATCGAACCCGTACACAACCAAATCCTAACCTGCTTGATATGATCTCCTTTATCCTTACCTTTCCTGCTGCTCCTTATCCGAACACATTCTTCTGTGTCCCGTGTTAGGCCTACAGACGGTTGGCGTTTTTCGCGTTGGGAGCTCTAAGAAGAGAGTTCGACAGGTAATTAGCACGAGACTTGGAGAACACAATCGTTGAGTGTGTGTGCTTTGCGCACTGTGCAATGTATTCAAAGAAAGGTTTCAAGGGCCAGCCCACCGACCTTAAGTCTCATCACTTCAAGCCCATCTCTAGTGTTTCCTGCTAAAATAATGTGATACTTTCTAAACCCAGCTTCACTCCCAGTTTAACAACTTTTAACAAACGATATGTTAGTATTACTGTTTTCCTTTAAATGCCTGTGCTGTTCTTTTTGTGGTTAGCTCCGTGAGGAGTATGACCAGGGGCTGCAGGTCCAGCTAGACGAGGAGAACAGCGTACATGATGTGGCCGCACTGCTCAAGGAGTTCCTGAGGGACATGCCCGACCCCCTGCTGACCAGAGAGCTCTACACAGCCTTCATCAACACCCTGTGTGAGAAACACACACAGACTCACAGGCCATGTTGCCATGTCCAACGTTAGCTCGCCTTAGAGCTCTGAGTATTTAGGAAATTCTTGACAGGACTCATTCTCTCACTGCCTCACGCTCTTGTGCCTAAGGGCTATTATTGGCTCAGCGGGCATGCTTGCAAACACACAGACGACTCATGGCTCAGCCTGTGGTGATTACCTGTAAACTCCAGTGGTAGCCAGGTTGATGGGCTTGGCACTGAGCTGTATGTCGCGTTCCCTTCACAGTGCTGGACCACGCAGATCAGGACAGTGCCCTTCAGCTGCTTATCTACCTGCTTCCTCCCTGCAACAGTGACACCCTTCAGTGCCTTCTTCACTTCCTGGCAACCGTTGCCGCCCACGCTGACAACAGCCAGGACGGGGAGGGCCAGGAGGTGAGCGCCATGTTGGGCACACGCTGTCTCCACTCACCTCATTAGATCATCGCGCGAGTCACATCAATGTCTCCCTTAACTCATTTCTGATGGTAACAGTGGGAGCTTTTGGATTGGTTCAGTGTTTATGTAAGCAACAGTGTCATTTTTCAAGCTTGGTCCAAGGAAGTTGGTGTTTTTATGGGTGACTTTGTTTAGTGTTGCCATTTTGTTTCGCCATTGTTTGTGGGTGTTGCAAGCTAAGCAGAGTGACGGCGTGACTTAGCGTAACTTCAGGTTCTGCAGCAGCATGTTCGAGATAGAGTAAGGGATTTTTGACTTTCGAGGAAGATTGAGGTTTGGTTAGGTCTCTTCTGTATTAATCCCAGTCTTTTTTTACAGTGATAAACGATTAATAAAATCATGATATGTGTCTTTACTTTATGGATGTAAATTAAAAATATAAAACATATGTGCAACTGAATCGTGTGCCATACAAAAAACATGCCAAACATTTAGGGCTAAAGCTTTGGACAGACGGCAGTGACAGCACATTATATCAAATACAACTTCATTATTCTGACTTTTTCTAGGAGTTTTCTCTTCTCCGTAATCTTTTGTTTCGCGGCTACTTGAAAGGGGCACCAACCTTAAGAGACTGAACAGTAGACAAGACTACTTGGGGATCTTAACTAGACAAAACAAACTCACTCAGCTAAGCTTGATTGATGTTGGTGTCTTAAACAAACTATATCCGTATGTTGAGTTCTGATGTTGGCATACACCTCTAAATGTGATCAATGTTCTTTTTAATCACCGCTAACCCACAGTATACTCAACAATCTTGTGATGAAACAATGTAATCTGCCTTGAAGCCCTAGTTAAGACCCTATTCCCATGTTGCCTGCTATTATAGATGAAAATACATTCTACAAAATAGTCCAAAAGATCCTATTTTAATATTGACCCAGTTGTTGCAGAGAAACTGTCTCGGATGTAGAGCATTGTTTCCTAGCTAATCACATCCAGGGAAGTGTGCTGTGAGATAACAGAGGTTGCGTTCAGTCAGTCAGGACGAGATCAATGAAGGCTCTTTTATCCTGTTATTGGTGGGGATTTGCTGACGCTGGCCGACAACCCTCTTAAACTCCGCTCTTTTCAAAGAACTAAATGTTAGCTTTAACCTCAGCATCTCAAGTCTCTGAGTGACTCTCTCTCTCTCTCTCTCTCTCTCTCTCTCTCTGTTTGTGTGTGTGTGTGTGTGTGTGTGTGTGTGTGTGTGTGTGTGCGTGTGTGATGGCTTTCCCTCCTCTCGTCCTCCTCTTCCCTCTTTGTCTTCTTAGGATGTCCTCTGGCTCCCTTTCTCTTCTGTTTATATCTCGGGGAATAAGTCGTTCTCTCCCTCCTCTTTTTTTTTTTTTGCTGGTCCACAGTTCTCAAGACTCAAAACACTTTACACAAATTGGTTGCCAACTAATTACACAGAACAAACCGACAGCTTTCAAACACAACACTCAGTCTGAGTGATACCACGGCAGCCAATTTGCACCAGACTTGCTCACCAAACATATTGCGACGGACCCGCTCTCTCTCACACACACACACGTCTGTTTGTTTCTCTGTCACTGTGTGGCCCTTTGTTCACCTCTTTTTCTGTGACCTATTCACCTCCGGCTTTCCCTGACACAGGGAAACAAAGGTTATTACCCCACAGAAAACATTTCTCCTGTCTTTATTGAATCTCCTGCGACTCCTTAAACCATTAAGTGTGGCTCTAATGTGGAGACCGCTCGCCGATGCTGTGTGACTGCAGTGATACTTCTGTTCAGGGACCTCCCTCCTAATAACGGGCTTGATACCTGGGGCTCAAACGAGAATCCCCCTGGATTCAATATGGCCTGGAAATGCACTAGAAGGGGAAATCCCCCTCCCCTTCCCCCCAGTTGTTTTCAGGTTTTGGTCAAGTGAAACATATTGAATGGGATAGAATGGCGCTAGATGTCTGTTGTGATACATAGGGGAGTCTTAAACAGTTAATGATGCTGAAAGACAAAGGTGATGCAGGGGGGAAATCATCCAGGTAACTATGGATGGAATTTTTGCCTTCCCCTCGGACTCTTGTGAGGTCTTATGTTACTTAATAGGCTGTTATTGTAAATTAGATTGACATTTTCCAACCGTCAAATGGGATCATCGTATATTCCAAATAGCCCTCTTTCAAAGTTGGAAGATGTGAATCTAACCATCAACCACCCGTCCAAGAAACAAATAACTAATGGTAGCCCTGGGTCTCCCACTGGCCAACAACTTTCAAACCATTGAGAAAGAATGAGTCATTCTGTATCTAACTGCATCGTTACACCAGCCATTAGACCCATCCTGAGCTTTTAGCACCCATAGAATAAAAGAAGAGTGGCCTTTAAAGGTTATCAGCTACCGAGCACGACCGAGCCCGGAAAAAACTGCTACGTTCAAACACACACACGCGCACACGGAAACAAACACGCACACACACACGCGCACACACAGGTTCCGAGGATCTTGTACGCAGCCCTAGCCTATTGGTGCCACTGTTCTAATAGGTCTTAATGGCAGACTATTAGAAACAGCTTTCTCAACAATCAATGCTCCCTATACTTTGTTTCTCCATCCAACTCTCTCTGTCTCTATCTCTACAATCAACTTCCCTCCGTCCTCTGTTCATCCCCTCATCATCATGCCACACTTGGAAAGACAAAGAGAAAGAGAGAAGGGGGAGGGGAGTCATTACAGTGAAGACGGAGAGATGGAGGAAGGAGAGTGGAGCTGCAGTGTGATGGTGTCGGGGTAAGTGGTCAAGCCCATCAGCCACAAAGGACTGTGTGGGTGTAACAGGTCAGATGTTATCAGCGTCCTTTAGAGGAGACAGCGTGTACTGGGGGGGGCGGGGGGGGGTTGTGGTATGAGCCTCTGTCTCCTTTTAGTCCGCGCTCGTTTCTCTCTGCCGGCCGTAGACACGCTTTGTCCTCGTCCCCCAGCCCCCCGTCCCCCAACCCCCCCTTTCCCTCGCAAATAAAAGGAAGGAGACGTAAAGGCTACGGTGTCACAGTCGGCACAATGGGCCGAGCCCTGGCCGGACCTGATAGCAGCGCTGCGAGAAGTCTCCGCGTTCTATTGAAAGATCCCCGTGGAGGAAAACGCACTGGAATCAGGCCAGTATATTGTGTTGCACTGGGAAAAGGTGGACAGCAGAGAAGAGCACATCGACCGATATGAGTCAAGGTGCAACCACCCTTTTGTTAGAGCACACACAGTACTGAGGGGGGTGGGGGGGTTGTGGAGGCGGGGGGGGGGGGGTAAGAGGGGGCGAGGGTAAGAGGCCACGGAAAACAACTGACTTAGAAGAGCTGGCGAAGGGGGAGGTAGGAGGAGAGAAACAGGCCATTCAGGATGGTGCACAAAGCTCATCCATCAATTAGTACTGTTGCTGGGAGAATGGGCTCCTGGCGCTCTGAATCACTTGTTTATCAGGGATACCTTCAACCCTAACACCCTGCTATTCTCCCTTATCCAAACCCGCTCATAGGACAAAATACGGGGAAAGGGGGAAGTGTGTGTGCACATGAGAGAAAATTGTGCACTTTGGAAGATTCGCTTGTGTGTGTAAATGCAACATTGGCAGGAATCTTAAAACAAGGTATTGTGTCCTCTCATCACAATAGATCATAATTAAATGTGTTGAATAATGTGCTTAACAAAACAATAAAAAGCCTTGCGAAAGATTAAGCAATGCAAAACGTTAGCCTTAAATTGGTTCCGTTGAATTAAATACATATTACTTATTTAAGTCATATATATTTGAGTGGAAAAATTGTGTTTCACAACCTTAGCAAGGCATTAGATGGATTTCCGACTAAATTATTCAACACGATTTTTGCTACGAGCATCGCATGTTCTTTTCGGAAATCGCGCGTGTGGGTTTTGGTTCGAAACAGAGTGGTCGTTCATCTCTTTAATTGGACTGATAAAAGATGGCGAGCTGAATTGTGGAAGCAAAATAAATTTCAATTACTGGAGCCAATTATCTTGGATTGGATTGCTCTGAAAAGACACAAACACCGATACTTCTCACCGACATCCATCCCCGTAAGCTCACCACACATTTCTGAACACCCCCGCCACCAATTCTCGCACCCGCAAAAGCACAGCAGCTCTGAAACGTGCTCGCTTTTTTATTTTTTTATTCACACAATTCTTCCACTTCAAGCCTTCTATACGTGGCTCACAACAATGTGATTTCTTCTTTAATCAAAGCAAAATAAACATTGTCAACTCCACCACGTCGCATTAAAACTAAATCTCATCTGGTCATTATTTGCTCATGCTCATCTGAGCCATTACAGCAGGATGAGTCTTCGGTGGGTTCCCATTTCACTGTGGTAAAAACATAATTTGGCTCACATGCCAAACTAATTTAACCGTTTATCATTATAAGGATAATAATACAACACAGATTGCCATGAGCCCGCACAGTAAACAGACAGTAAACTCAAATGACAAAGTAATCTGGCAGGACAGTAATGGAAATTCTCGTTCAAATGGTTCCGTGACCAGGGAACAGGATATCTTTTGAAAATGTCCGTTCCCGGTCCTTGACCTAAACCCACCGAGTAAGAGTGGGCCGGGCTGAACACAAGAGCCCGCGAGGGAGGACCAAAGCCCTTGCCCTTACTGAGCATACAGATATTCTATGATGGCGTTTCCTTATTGTGTCTTTTCCTATCTCACCTACCATTGACAGAAAAGACTCACTGTCCTCGTCCCCCTGTCATTGTCATGGTGAAAGGAGTGTGAACCCAAAGAGGTCCATTGTATTTAATCAATCAAAGACTAAGCGGATGAACAATAACGCAATTTGAAAAGCCTGTTTGGTTTGTCTTTACCGGCGGTTTCTGCGGGGCACGGTGTGCATGTGAGTCGTTTTAATTGAGAGGGTGTGTGTGTGTGTGTGTGTGTGTGTGTGTGTTTACGCGTGAGTGTGCGTGTGTGAGCCTCTTGCAAAAGACATGTTAGACTGCTAAGATAGCGCAGGCAGTGTGATTACATGTGTGGCCAACCAGCGCTGAGGCAGAGTGCTATCCAGTGGAGGTGATTGTAGTTCTATTACTCTGTTTGCTATGACAACTGGCTGGAAAGTTTTCACACCACAGTACACACTCTACCCATTCATTCAATAGTTGCTACAATGTAGCAGTGGAAAAAGCAGCAGCAATACGGGGCATCATGGCTTACTTACCATAGGTTGGTCAGTGCTTTAGTATCATTATGATCACCTTGCTAACTATGAGGACAGGCACGATAAATGATTAGCCAGGTTAAATTGCATTTCAAATATTCTTGTGTAAAATATTGTGTGCCATTGTTATGTTTTAACATTAAACTATTTTGTTTCCAAAGATACATTCGAAACATGTGTTGTTAAAGAAAAGCTTTTTGTAAGTTAGAGCTCATTCTTAGGGTTAGGGCTTTTTTAGTTTTGAGTATGAATAATTCCTTCCAATCAACTTCATCATGTATTAGACATCACGCACACAGTAGTATCCAATTGATCTGAATCCCTTTAAAGATTGTATTGCTTTCCGATTCATTCTTCCAGGCCAGTTGGCCCAGATGCTACATCTAACAGAAAGCAATGCATTAGAGTGCTCTAGAGGTTTTAGCAGCAGAAAGGCCTTACTTCAATAAGCAGCCAAATCGGAATCTCTGACTTCCTGCCAACGCCATTTTAACAAGCTCTGCAGTGAGATATTGGCAAGTTTGTATTGTTATCATCTTTAGAAAAGTATATCAAAATCCACATCTTGAAATCTTGGACGCGAAAACCCTGAAATCTGGACAGAAGTTTTGAAATCACTCACCGCTTTCAAGTACTCCTGGTTGATACAGTGCAGAAGGTTTAAAAGGAAACTGAGAGAAATGTAAAGAAATGGCTGGATTATCGAAACACTTGCTCTCAGCGTTCTTGGGAGGAAAAATAACTGGCATGGTTTCAAGCTTTATTGAAGACGCGCGTCCAACCTCACCATCGGTCTTTGATCAAAACTCAAACTAGAGAGTTAGCCTTATTTTTAAAGAGCCGGGGAACCTAGATCAGGAACACAGTGTTCATCGTTGGCCTAGATCAGGGGTCGGGAACCTATGGCTCGCGAGCCATATGTGGCTCTTTCGACGATTGCGTCTGGCTCGCAGACAAAACAAAATATTCTCACTTGTTGCATCGATTTTTCACTGCTTATGTCCTGTTCAGTGCCGTGTCATGCGAAATAGGGTCCGGCTGCAAAAATATGTCCGGCTTGCGTCATGATGGATTTTTTGCTACAATGTTACATTTTGCTACATTCCGTTTCGCGGGTAAAAGGACTTGGCTCGTGACTGACGCTAGCCCTTTAGCCTGCGGAGCGGAATGTAGCAAAA
>JAVQJS010149856.1:0-27653 GCA_036024795.1 Galaxias rostratus | reverse complement strand
TCTCCATAGCCAGATTTAAATACCCGTACCCGTCCGACGGCCAAATTGGTCCGACCGGAAATTGAATTATTTTCTTTTCTGTTCCGCTATTTATTTATTTATTTTTTATTTTATTTTTTTAAGTCAATTTTGTTTGACTTTACAGCGTCTGTCTGTGAGCACTCTCTGCTGCACTGTTGTCTGTCTTTGAGCCCGTTCCATGGCGGCGTGCTTTGCATCGCTCTCTGTCCCTCCGTCCGCCCATCGCAGGTGCGAAGTCATTATAACCGGACCTCTTTTAAGGGCCGCTGTACACCTTGAATGGGCAGAGAGACCGCAGACAGACAGTGCCGGATGTCTGACGAGGTTTTTCTGGACCCAATGATTAGGCCCTCCTCCTCTCCGAGAGCCCAGCAGTCAGCCACAGCTCGGGGGACCACTCCGCCTGCCCTCCAATGACAGGTCAGCGCGCGCTCCAGAGACCACTCTGTCCGTTCCACTCATTTCAATAGAACTACACAATGTTCAACATGTCTATACATCGTTTGGCTTATCAAATAATGCCAGCTATTGGATAGTAGAGATTGTTAATTTCTTATTAGGAGAGATTTGCCTCTTCAATGAGAAAGGGTTTGGATTTACTGTACTTTCAGCAAGGATAACTTTCCTATTCCCAGTGAAAGTCAGCGAGGTGCAGTTTCACCTTGCCGGACATTTTTCCTGATGGGGTTTGTGCACCTCCAGAAATAGGCTCCTGGTCTTTTCCTTGGGGTTTACCATGCATAATATGACATTCTGGGTTGAGCGCAACAGAAAAGGAAGAGGAAGTGGCTGGCTGAGCCGAGTGGGTCTGTGTGGTTGAAATGTGTTGATTTGGTCCGCGTTAGGAGCTGTGTCAATGGTGCCATGTGTCTGAAGGGAGATAGCGGGGGGCACTCTGGAGGACACGCCGGCCCACACAATGAAATCGAATGGATTTACCAGGACCACGTTGGCAGGTGCTGTGTGTGTGTGTGTGTGTGTGTGTGAGGGAGGCAGGGGATGGGGGGTAATGTGTTTACCCACATGCTCAGGGACAGAACCAAGCTCTTATCACATACCCCCAATTCAATTTGCAGGAGTGAATCTTTGTATCGCGGAGGAGCGCCGTTATCGTGGATTTCCCGTCTGCTTCCCTCCTGCCCGCCCGCCTGCCGGTGCGGACGGCGGCAGCTGCGGACTCCAAAGCCCCAAACTTGCTAAACGATTCAAGGGGCTCCCGACGCCTCTCCCTCGCATCCCCTCGAGGCCTTAATTGAAGACGTTTCATTTGTTTTGTGTGATTTGGGAGGGGGCTCCTTGGCGAGGACGACAGCGCCTGTTAGATGCTTCTGCCGGCCTCTCTCGACAGCGCCGCAACCAAAGAGTTACACGCTCAGGGACCAGGGAGGACTCTTCCAATCGGGTTGGGCTTCCCGGCAATACAGCAGGCGGCGGAAAGGAGACAAAACTATATGGACTGCCAGTCGCCGTCATAGAGCACTGGCGGGTGTCACAAACAGTGAACCGCAAGAGGTGGTACAGGGAGGTGCAGGGAAAGAGGGGAGACCCCCCCCCCCACACACACCCACACACCATTTGTCTATTGACTCCAGTGCTCCGTGTAACATGGCGGGCGTAATACAAACAATAGGGCCTACCTGCGTTTTCAGTGTTCAACTCAAGCTTGGACGTCGATTGGACGGCTAAACCTCACGGAGGGTTGGTTGGCGGCGTTGCTACCTCGTCCCCGCACGGTCGAGGTTCCCGTTGAAAACCGGAGAGGAGAAGAAGTCGTGCGTCTCGTGCTCCGTGTTGCCGGGTGACTCACCCGTTCCGATGCTAGCCTCGGAGAGAAGCATTAGGCCTCCGCCGTGTCTTTCATCCCGCCTTCAGCACCGGAGTCATTTCCCTCCTCTTCGGATGAGCCAAATGGATGGAAGACGCAGATCCTCTCGTCTTTCTCGCCGACCCTTTGATCCCCCTTTCAACGTGACTTGGGAACGTCACGTCAAAGGCAAATGGGCTTTTTTCTGCCAGCGGTGTGTGCTTTTCATACAAAATTGGCCAGAAATAGCACCTCTAATGACCGTCGTGTTTGAAGGAAAATTACACTAAATGTACCGCTGTTATTCAAAATGCATTATGTGAATGATAAGGAATTCATTATTCAAGCTGGACTTCTAGAGAAACCTAAAGCCCAGTGTGAACCTGTCTCACTAGTGCAGCGCCATCTGTGTGTCAGTGAGTGTGTGTGTTGTCGCCAATATCAGCAATGTGTTTCTATGTAATAGAATGTGGGTGTGCATGTGCGCATTATCTGCCTGTGTAGGTGACGTGGCCATGTTTGTGGGCTGTGTGCTAGGAGCGGGCAGCCATTGTGATTTATCTAGTATTCCCAGTGCACCGACTGTACTACCTCCCTGGAAAAGGTTAAAACATACAGCCCGGAGGCGGGACTACAAAGGTCAACGCGCTGCTTAGGAATGAGGGATAGTGCGTGAGAGCGAGAGAGAGAAAGAGAGAGAGAGAGAGAGAGAGAGATAAAAAGCAAGGGCCTCTCCCATAAACCAAGAACACATAGCCCCATGTTGGAGCTCAGATATCAGGGTGAATCAATGCTAGTGTCTTTGTTGAGTCACAGATGTTGAAGTGATTAATGTGGTTTGGCTGGCCAAGATCAGCTTCTCCTGATGATAACCAAATGGCCCTCTGCTGCCCCTTAGTGAATGAAATGAGAATTCATTACAACAATCGTGCTTGTGTCAAACCAATCTGACTCCTGCCAATTATCCAAACAAATTCAATAGTTTGAAAACAACGATCACAAGCTGCCTGATTTATGGCCCCTTATCCCAGTTTCCAAGAAAAACACACAAATCTCAATATATTTGACAAAAGGTTTATTATTTTCTTATTTTTTTCAATCAAGTAAAACATTTAAGACCGATTAAAAAAAAATCCAATCCAAGATTCACAGGAATAAAAAAAAGGCAATACACATAATATTGAGGTTATAACGAGCGATATGCACTCATGTTTGTGTGAACGAACGTTTCAGTTCAAAAGCAAATCAGTGCTTGGGCTCTCGACACACTCCCGGGAAGGAGAACAGGACCGCCCTCCCTCCGGGCGTGGTGTGGAGACGGAAAACAGCAACGTGAAGAGAAACAACAGAAATGTGAGGTTTCTCGGGTCATAAAAAGGAGGTATCCGTTTTTAAAATGCATTGATTGTACATTGTGCTTCAGCAGAAGTTCCGCTTCCCAGGATTGTTCTCACGTATATATAAACACCTTCTGCGAACAAAAAAAGAAACACTATGCAAATGAGCAAAAAAAATAAATTATGTTCTGATGCAGAACCTCTGCTCCGTGCTGAGCAGAGAGCAACCAATGAGACGAGGCTGGTGAGGTATATGAATTATGAAACTGAACCATCTGCAGTCATCTGCTTTAAGACATGCATCAAGTCATCTCTCTCAAGGTTGATTATGTGTTGCATCTCACCGCGCCTCTAGGAGATCCTGGGCCAAGATACCGGTCTAGGTCGTCTGGACCCTTTGATCCAACGGGGTCGGAAAGGCTTGATCACAGACTGACACTCTTGATTTTTTAGAGAAGCCTAATAAACGACCGGCCCAACTTAATCTAACTGCTGATCCAGCCTGTGTTCTGGTTTTATTCCAAGAATGGACTGCAGCTAGAACGTTCAAATTAGTGTATTATGACATTCCCTTTTCCAAACTGAAGATACAAGAACAAAGTATTTATTTGTATACGGTACGTGGGGAAAGCATCAGGTGGATTCAGGATCATACTGATCATTTTCTGACGTGTGTTTCAAAGTTTTGCCTTCAAAAGGGTCTGGAACAGGTGTGAGTGACAATCGGTGCGCTGATCCTGAATGCAGCCGTAACAAGTTTCCACCAAAAACAGCACTTCACACTACCTCCTTTGAGGGGTTTGCGATGACTGCCACTACGTGAGATCTGACTGGCATTACTAGGCTACCTCTACTTAACCATAAATACAAAACGGGACAATAGGATTAACAACAAATCAGTAGTTACAATGATTAGAAAAATGTAAAGCTAACAATCCTGTCAACGCATTTCCTGTGGCCGTGCACCTTTGTTCATATTCATATCTGGGAAAGACATTGTGACACAGGTACTGGACCATTAGGACTCTGAAACTAGTGGAGACCTGTTTATACTGCAACCATCTTCAAAACCAATTGTTTAATCTCAGGAGTTAGTTTCAGTTATGTATAAAAAAAGAGTATTCATCATCATCATCTTCATAAACATTTATTTTAGAATGATCCCTATGCATGGTTACTAATAGTTAAAAAAATTACTAATTTCATGTTAAGTATTAATAATCGTTTGAAGATAATCTTCTGATTATCCAAGGTTGTCAAAATGGCTGACACTTATTCAGCTATTAGTGAAGAACCAGGACAGAACATACCTATTTGGTAGGAGGATCTACATAGACATAAACATATAGATAGGCACTCCATGCACACATGTACAATCCTGGTCTTGTCACATCTCAAATCAAGTGGTTAAAAAGAAGTTACAACAAAATACTGCAATTAAAAAAAACAAAATAAAAAAATAATAAAAAAACAGTCGATGGTATTTCAAAATGTAAAACTGAGAATACGCGAAAGACCTGACGGGCCAAACAAAAGGTGTCGAACAGCCCATGAATGGAGGTAATCTTACTAGCCGTCAGCAGCTAAATGCCAAAAGTATGCACACAAAGCATTCGCACATTTCACACACCAACTGTCTGACATACTTCATGCTGGGTGTGTATGTTCAATGCTCCAGTTTAAAACAACAACAACAACAACAGCAGCAGAGGACTCTACAGAGAACTCTGGTTAGAAGATGTGTGGGTCGTTTGTTGTTTTTGGAGTCACCACTGGTTATCTATTATATGGGACTCTAGTGTGGTTTGTAACAAAAGAATCTGACAAGGAGAAAAGCTGGGGGGAAGGAGCTGAGGATATGAGGTAGGTTTTTGCTGTAAACAAAAGCGAATGGTATTGTAGTAAATAAAAAAAAAAGTAGAAAAGATCAAACTCATAAAAGGTTGGATGCAAGTCCGGGGATTCTGTGGGAACACTGCAGCATTTCACTCACAGCCTCGGTACAAAACAGTCCTACAGTCGATCATAAGTCCATACAAAAAAAATGTAAAATTAAAAGAAAAGCATAACTATGTTTAACTCAAAGAGGTAGTTACTAAAATCAGTATGAGTTAGGTTCAGAACCCAAGTCGTATGCTGTTCAACGTTTCTCAAACAAGTCGGTGGATATAAGAATGAAATACACTTTTTTTTTTTTTTGGTTAATTCCCTGAGAACAGTTCATCATCCTGAGAGGAATTGTGGGTACAAATGCAAGAATACACTGTAGGAAAAAAAAACATGTATTTTCAGACAAGGTCTGAGCGTGGTCTGTGCTTGTGGTATCGTTTGGTCATTCTGTTGTTTTGCTTCTCTCTACTCTCTGTCACGTTGCTTTGTCAAAAGTTGTAAAAACGCAGGCACGCTCAAAAGAAGCCGTACCCAAACGACCTTAGCGTTGTACGTTTCAGCGATAAAGTCCCTTCTTATTCCAAAGTAGGAACAGAAAAAAAATGCCCTAGTCAAGATGCCTTCAAATATAAAGCCAAACTCTTTGGCATAGAAATATATACCAAATGCAGTGGTTTGTCTACTCTTATAGCTCTGAAGGAAATGACAAGCTCGTTTGATTTCATCGTACAAAGTCATTTGATTTGTCAGCACATAAAGGTACGGTTCTGAAGCGACCCGACTTGAAAACGTGGTGGGGAGTCCGCTTCAAGATACAAGTTCTTCACACATTCAATATGGTCAGAAAAAGAAAGAGTTGTTAGGTCACTCGAGAACGCCACAGAAGCTGCGAGCAGGAAACCGGTTGAAACAGGTAGCAGCAACTTCTCCCTTTTTCCCTACTTCCCTCTCTCCCTCGCTCTTTAACCTCTCCTAATACATATGGCGATTGTTTGCAAGGCCCGAGCAGCAGCCAGGATAGGCAGGACCACGCAGGACCAAACTGGTACTAGCTAACAGACGCAAGACCCAGAGGGGAGAGGGGACAGGTGTTTGGAAAAGGGCCCTTCACGTTAGCAACTCTTATCCAGAGATGACAGCTCCTACAAATATCCTTTTACCCAAAAAGAAGGGCAGAGGATATGATATGGAGATCGGTTGCATCGATAATAGTTCACAGGTCGATGTTAATGCGATGGCGTGACACTGTAACGGTTTCGCGTCACAAGAGGTTTCGACGTCTTATGCATTATCTAAAGCATGCAGACTTCTGACGGCATGTGGGACAGGCGGCCGAATGGCGGTAGTGATCAGGAGGAGACAATGAACGAGGGGAGACGACAACTAGATCACGGAGGTAAATAGGGGACGTGGTGGGGGTACATCGCGAGGGGAGAGAGGGGGAAAACCAAACTTTGAAGTTACCTCCTTGCTCTGTAAAGGGATTCCTACGCAATATACAGGTCTTTCTTCAAATATAGCGAAAATCAGTTCTTATAGATGTACTACTTAAAGTTAATAGAATTTCAATTATATCCTGTACTTTTATACATATATTAATGACTTATATTGTGACTTATAATTTGTGATTCTATTCTTAACTAATTCGTCCAAAAACCAAAATCTATATCTAGACCCTAACAGTCCAATAAAATACTTTAAGAGTTTTAAATCTTTTTGAACATGACTAACCTATATTCTAACTGGATAACATGATTTTTTTTTTATATCTAAGGCATTTATATAGTCTATGCTTATATGAAACAGAATGGTTATTAATACTTAGTCGACCCCGAGTTTGGAGTCTCGATATTTTTGTACTTTTCATCTGCCACTGTTTGTCAATCACTCACACACTTAAACACTTACACACTCACACTTACACACTCGCGTGCAGTTCAAACTGGGCATAACAAATTGTTGGTCCAGTCCACTTAAGACGTAAGGAAGTAGCAGGCATATAATGTGTGTGCTCATCGTGGTTAACTTTTTTGTTTTCTTGTTCCCATGGCAATATCTGTTGCCCTGAATTGATAGGCCACATTTTAGTGTATTTCAGCTCTGATTGAATGTAGCTTTGAAGGTCATTGCTTTCTGCAGGCCTTTCAAAGCCTTCTCAAATTGCTGATATGCCAAAAAATATATACGTTTTTTCTTGAAATGGTGACAACATAATAAAAATTGGTGGCAAATCCCTCTTGGTCATTTTAAATATGGATCTGGAACAGTGAGAAATGACCAACCTTTAGGTCCAAAATACAGGCAGGCATTATACTCGATCATACTTGTTTCACTTTCGACCATGAAGACTCAAGCTGCACTGATTTAAAATGAGTCCCACACAGTCCATTTGATTAGGGGCCCACCCATGGTTTACAACACCTATACCCGATGACGGCAAAGAAGACAGTGCCAAACATTCATGAGAGTCCGTACCCCGGTGATGATTTACAGTTCCATAGCTGCGCCGTTCAAAAGAAACACTTAAAAGATAAACAGCAACGTAAAAGACCTCCCATTTTTTTTTTTCGTGAGTGTGAGGTAGATGAGATGGGGCTCCGGGCGTCCCCGGCTGAGTGGATAACGGGGGACGATGCCTCCTGGAGAGACCGGGGGGGCCCCTCTGGAGGCCGGTTCAGGGTTTCCTCCGCCTCTGGGAGCCCTGGGACCCGCGGTGAGTCGGGGCGGGCTCCTCCGGCGAGGAGGACGAGTGGCCCTCAAGGGGAGATGAGGCAGAGTGCTCCTCCTCCTCTGGGGGGTAGAGGTAGGGCCCGGAACCTGGGCTGGAGGGGAGGGCGTGGGGGTCCTGAGAGCCTGAGGCGGGGACCAGCGCCTTGTGCGGACACTGGGCCACCATGTGCGTGATGCTCTGGCAGTAGTGGCATTTCTTTGGCTGGGGAGGCAGGCCACACTCCTTGGCATGGTGGTCCAGGCCTCCACAGTTATAACAGCTGCATGGGGAGAGGAGGAGAGGTACGTGAAACCCCAATGCAACACTTACTTTACATGAAGAGTCTGGGTTCTATAACTTCACAAGGAAGAGCGTGTGGATTCTGTAACTTCTAATGGAGTGTGTGGGTTCTATAACTTTACAAGGAGGAGTGTGTGCGTTCTATAACTTCACATGGAGGAATGGGTGGTGTCTATAACTTCACATGGAGAAGTGTGTGGGTTATATAACTTCACATGGAGGAATAAGTGGTGTCTATAACTTCACATGGAGGAGTGTGTGGGTTCAACAGCCACCACTAGAGGGCAGCACAACACAGTATATTCAGCAAAATGCAATGATACCAAAACATGAAAAACCATCCAGCATGTTACAATGGATGAAGAAATTGATTGCTTATTTAAAAAATAACCCAAAACCCAACACAATAAAATATACATATTTATATCAAAGTGTATGTGTGTTTATGTGTAGATGGACAACCATATGAACTACCAAGTATGCAACAATGGAAGTGTCCCTAATTAATATATATTATTGTGCTATATGTGACTGTGCTAACTAAAACAGAGCAATTGTAAACCCAGAGTGTGCATGAGGCAATTCTAGTTCCTTCCTAGTATCATGACAGGCCCTTAGACCCCCTTTGTAGAGTGAAAAACAAAGCATGTTGGTGTGAGCGCCATTCAAGCCCTCTAACAAAGAATTCCACAAAAGCCTTACATGTACATCGAAACATGACCATTTGCGACTGTGACACGCGCTGGTTGTGAAGGCCACTACACAAAGCAGCCACAGCCTGGCCATCTCCTCTCCGGCTGTCTAAGAATAGACATCCACCAACAGAATGAGAAAGGAAGAGTGAATACGATGAGATGGGAAGAAAAGGTTGGGTCCATTTCCAAGTGCTGGGTACACGCATGCACTATTGAAAAGAAGTAACAGGAACCGCCGTCGCTAAGGAGCGCTAGGACTTGAGCACACTGTGAGCGTCTCGAGAAAGGCTTTGCAGCACGCTCGCTCCCACAGGACTTGAAGGGTTAGAGTGGCACAACGCGTTCACCTTCTGATATTTACATCCCATTTGAAGGTGACCAGATAGGTGCAAAAGGTAGCCAAGGTAACCAGGGTGAAGGATCAATTACGTGGGAATACATCCTGCATACTTTGCTTTATGTTTTTCTAGATATCGCTTATGTTCACTTTTGCATCAAATCATAATCCTCTCCTTTAAAATGATGTGTAAAAAATCATGTGTTCACTAAAAATCTATTTTTGGAGTTCAAACTAACAGATTGATTTCCTGAATTACAGAGTGTGTTGAGCAGACGTGATCCTCACATTGGTACATTCTGCACAGCCCATTAGATTTATTTTCAACAAAAAATGCAGCGGCGCCTTGGCCCTGGTGACGGTAACTAGGAGCACAGCGTGGTTACGTAACGCAGTGGCCAGCAGGGGTCAGAGTCGGCCAGCGTCTGCAAGAGGCGCACGCAGCGAGCGCAAACGAAGGGACGACGTCACACGCGCAAGTACCTGCCACCTCCATGCACCGCAATGCCCAGAACCTTGGGGACATCTGAGCTTGAAGTGGATCGGCGTTGTCCCAAATAATCTGAATTATTCAGGGGCGTGATCAATCCGGCCCAGCCTCTCTCAGGTAATGTCTCCAGGGATTCGCCTTCCTCAGGGTCGATTCACGAAGGGGTTCGCTGGGAGCACGCTGTGCAACCATTTGCAGCGTAGCTGTCATGTAAAGCGTAGTTTTACAGCAGAGAAACACAACCTCCCCCCCCTTTCTCTTTCCCTGGCCTCGTTTGCAACATTGGGTGCATCTTCACGCCGGGAATAAATACACACTCCCTAGACACTGAGTGGGAGACTGAAGGAACTCGGCCTCCACCAGTCTATTTCAAGGAGCTCCACGAGGCTTTGGGAGCGCGCAGAGCCACGGCACCTCTCCTGATTTCTTCTGGGCACAAAGCGCATGATTGAAGTAGTGCCGCAGAGTGTATTGACACGCATAAAGGGTTCATCAGTCCTATGCTAATGCCTTTCTGTAAGGTGAAGGCAGCAAATTGACTTAAAATAGCGACGAGGCAGGCAGGCGAGGCAAAGTGCCCTAGTCAATGCCTCATCATGGAGGGGAATAACCATGGCAACAGGCATGTGCTTGGCTAGATTGGCGTGATTTAGCTTATAAAGCGAGGGGGCCAGAGAGGGAAAAGCCCAGTGCTGCTGTTTCCTATTCCTAGGCTCTGCTATACCTGCCGCACGACCCACTAAGGGGCTCCCCACCGCCCCGCCCCCACAGGGCAACAAAGCAGAGCACTCGATAGCACAATCCATTCTGGTCTGTGGAGACTTTATTGATCCCAGATATCCTTCTCTGTACCCAACACAATTCCTCATTTCAGTTCGTACAAATAACATGCCAGCGTTTTTTGTTTTGTTTTGTTGTGCAGAACAGCATGAAGATACAGGGTGTGTGTCGTGTCCATAGCGAAGGCCAGCAGGCCACTGGGGCAGCACCACTCACCGGTCTCCCTTTGGTTTGCGTTTCTGGGGCAGGACCTTCCCTTTGGGCCTCCTCTCGCTGCCCGCGCACGCCCCCCCGCCGGGGCCCGTCACACGCAGCGACTCCAGGCCCTTGGAGGACTTCTTGTAGGTGAACTCCACTGGCTCGCCCTCCTTCAGGCTCCGGAAGCCCTCCATTACCAGTTTACTCTGGGTAAGACACACACACACACACACACACACACACACACACACACACACACACACACACACACACACACACACACACACACACAAAAACAATGCACTAATGCTTATTAGGAGCTACTGCTCAGTTATAAAGAGGCATGGCCATGTCTCAGGCGAGCACTTTGACGAACAGATTGTGCCGTGATCTTTGGTGTCTCTCACACTGACTGAAACATGGTCTCACACACGGTGTTAGGGATTTCCGTGGCCTGAGCCAACTGCCACGGTGGCCCTGGCACAGAGCTGCTTATCTGAGTGTGTGCATCCTCGCCTCGCTCCCCCCTATCTGGTTATCACAGAAGCACCACATCCTACTCCTTTTATGGGGGGAAGGAATTGAGTGTCGCACCCTTGCACTTATTTCCCTGGACAGAGGAGACATCCATCTTATCTGCATGATCAAAAGTATGGATTGAGTAACATAACATCCACTGTATAATGATTTATGGCTTGCTGATCGTACGGAATGGGGAGGGCCCAATGGCTACGACCTTTATAGATTTCACCTCGCTAAACTGATCGAGAGGTAAACACACACACACGCACACACAAAGTCCACTGAATAGAACCTATAAATAACTTCTAGAGTTGTATAAGTGCTGGCAAAGCTGGTGATCAAGATGTTGAGACAATGTAGCATATGGAATGTACAGAATGATTAATGCAGAAAGGAGATCAAATTAATGAGTGGAAAGTCTTCTAGCAGGTTAAAAATGTAACTAAACACTGCACAACATTGCAATCTAACATTTTCTATGTATTTAGAATATAGTAAACAGGACTTCATGGTACTGATAAAGCAAAGGAATTATGTGGAATCAGCTGTATAACTGTCAATCTATTGAAATAGAAACCCTTGGAATCTGAACTGAACTGACTTGGTTTCAGATGAATCCAAAAAAACTTTCATGTGAACTGTAATTTGTAGTTTTTTTTTTTTTTAAAAGCCTTATGAAAATATTACCCTACGCAGTACAAAAATATGAAATCATATAAAAATAACTTTATCTACATTTTCTCTTCAACCATTTTTATTTCAAAGAAAGCCTTTACTGGAAAACTTTCTAAAAATTTTTAAAATTCTGGTTTCCTATGGGGTTTTTTCAGATGTTTTACATACAAAAATGCATACTCTCTGTGTTTGTATATATTGGTGTTGTCACCAAAATGAATATGTTTGGAATTATTACTAATATTCTGAAATCTTCCATATTAAAACTGAAATACCCACAAGATAAATGTTATTGCTTTATCTTCAAGACAAGACCAAACGACAAATAAGTACATAACATTATTCCTGTTAGTCTAGAGTAAAATATTAGTCTAGAAAAAACAACCTTATAAGGCTGTCTAAAATGGCTAAATAAGTGCCAATATTGCACATAAAAAACTATAGCCAACCATCTTAATTTTATTTTTAGAAGCTAGAAACTGAAGAACTCGTTTCCAATTAATAAGAAAGAAATTGCAGCAACATTGTAATTGGCGTAAGAACCGATTTCATTAATAATTAGGAGCTAACTGTAGTAAAATGTATAAATCTAAAACAATTGTTCTACAAAAAGACTTCTAAACATTTATCTAGTAACTAAATTGAATGTATTGATTATAAAACAAAATTCTCTTATCTATAAATTAAGAGAATAGTTTAAAATAGATGTCAGGTTCTGAAAAGTAGGAGAGACCAAAACTGAATGTTCCAAGCAAAGAACATCCAATTGTTCTGAACATGTAATCAAATTGAAGTTTGTTATATCCTAAAAATAAATAATACAAAATATACATTTAAAACAGTATTTAAAATCATCTTAAAATTAAACTTTAATCAAGAGTCAAAACATTGCATTAACAAAATCAAAAGAATAAATCAAGCCTCTCAAATTAAAGATTATAAAATAATAAGTAAAGAATTGGTTTTATTAAAAAAAACATTTGATACACTAAATGAATGTGGTAATTAAAAGCTTCTTACTAAATACAATTTCATATTGCAAGCTTTCAACATTAATTACCCAGTTCTTTGGTCAAAGACAGCACAGTTGCTATTCCAAATATCTTCCTAGTGGCTCTCATTAAGACAATATAGTTTAAAAACAGACATACAAGTTAATTTGTGTTAGTTTGTTCAATCATTCCCTAACAGTTTGTAGTGGGAGATTAGCACATGCAAAACTAACCAATTTCTAACTGTCTGCTTGTAGGGGGGGGAGCCATTTTGGCTGTTTAGGTATGGGATTTGCTGAAAGGAAATGGAAATGGTAAGGGATAGAGAAAAGGGACAGGAAAGACAGAGGAATAAATAGGGGATAAAAAAAGGTCAGACGAAGAAAAAAAGGCAAAAAAGTAAATAGAAAGCTAATTTCATAAGAAATGTGAGTTGGGTTAAGTGAACTAAATAATTATTAAAAAAAAAAACTTTTGAGCTGATTTGAGTAACACTCGTATGCTTTGTCTTATGACAATACCCACCACTTTGGACTTGCCAAAAAAACATTTCATAAAGCAACAAAAAAAACTTAAACGGCAGAACAATTCTTAGCTAACGGCATCGAGGAGAACAATTCTACCGCATAGTCTGACTACTCCCCTTGTAAACACATTGATTTGGAATAATGATGAAAGATCACTGATCAGCCAGCCCGGCTTGGCAATCAATGAGCCCTTCCTTTCTCTCTCCCGCCATTGCTCTGCAAAGGCACAAGCTTGTCTTTCCAGGTCAAAGTTCATTGGTTTGGCCCCCGCCCCCTTCAAACTGTCGTCACAGTGCACCAGTGAGGAAACCCTACCAATTACCTCTTTGTTTCACACATTTAGTAGAAAACATCTTAAAAATACACAATTTACTTTTGTTGCTTGGAATATTTAGATATTCTTTCTCACTTATTTGATTCAGGGATACAATATTGTGAGCTATGAACCATTATACTGTGTATGGCACAGCATTGATCTGAAGAATGTTCATAGTTTAGCGCAGAGGAGTAGATTTAGGGCGAGATGTTAGAGCTATGTCTCTATCAATGTCGAGGGACCACTACGTTGTCTCTAACCAATCATTTTGTCCGACTTTTATTCAGTAATTTTATCCACCGCTGTGAGTCCACAAAACGATTAACTGTAAACATTGTTGCCGGTTCCCTTCCCTCCTGCATCTAAATAAATCACTAATTTCATTGGTTTAGCAGGGGGACATTCATCTAAATGGTGCATTAGAAGAGCATTCTGATGTTACTTGCCAATATTCAAAAGAAACCAGACAAAGACAAGAACGCCATGTGGGATTGAGATAGACAGTGACATTTTGTTTTCATGAATGATCCCTGTAATCACTTCATGAAGGCAGTGTATTATATGAATGATAGCCAAGTGTTCAAAATAGCATGGACACTGAATGATGCCCTATGCTACAACTAACTAAATAGCTAACGTTTGTGACTTATTATCACATCACATTATTGTCCACCAGCTTCTGGTAAATCACTTACAATTGGCTCACTGTGTATCTAGGAAGATGTAGCTTCACTTCGTCCAGCGATCAGTCAGCAAATAAGTTAGAAAAACAGCAATTTTATATTGTTCTGGCATCAATCCCTTTACCATTTCATCAGGGGAATGAAATGCAATCAGTAACTTACAAAACCAAACTTTGAGAAACCTGTGAAGCAACACGATGGCAGGTGAGCAACGATTATATCTCGTACAGTGGCAATAGCATGTCCTTAACAAGAGTGGAAGACTCAATTCGCTGATATTGTTGTTTGTGAGCCATTTTGGTCTCCGAAGTGACTGGAATTCCGCGACGTCACTCCATACCCTGTTTTAGCGATATGGCCGGGAATACCACATTTTGCTCACAGATATGTTACGGAGGCATGTCGCGACTGTAGGGTCATGCAGTGCAGTGCAGTAATACTCTGGAACAAAGCAACCTGACAGAGGGCCACCAGACCCAGGATAGACCGGTGGGGCCACAGGATCACGGATGAGGTTTTATTAAGCCAGGTTTACTGATTTATAACCTGGAACTTTGCCTCGGTTATGAGAAGTCATCGTTTCCATGATGCACCGTATGACTAAGCACTCAGCAAGCCATAACCAAACTTTTTTTGCCATGTGTGCATGGATACTCTATTCTGCTCCCAGAAATGTATTATTGAGGCAGGTGGAGCCCCAGTGTCACGGGTAAAGTGGTATAAAGCCTGGTTTAGCGATCGCACTGAAAGTCAGTGTTAGCCTCAATTTTTACATGTTCTTCTTTGAGGTGCATTGGTATTTCTGGTGTACTGTGGCTAAACATTTAGCAGCCCATGTTGTTTCAACAATTTGGGGTACTAATACTATTTTCTGCTCATCTTAAATTGCAGGATTGTTATGAAAATAATCTGTGCCCTGTTTTCGGTCTGTTGATGCATTTATACATGCGTAAGTTCATGTGGTTAAATTGTTTGTGCTTCATAGGAGACCGGCCCACATCTTACAAAGGTTGTGAACACCAACATTAAGGCGCAATGTAACAAATAGTTTTTGTTTGTGTTTGAGTGTGTGTGTGTGTTTGAACTTTGAGTTCGAACCAGTAACCTGAATCTCCTCCTCTCAAGTGGCTGACGGGTGTCCTAGCTGGTTTCAGTTTACACACAGAGGTCATGAGAGGGCATGGGGGGATTGGGAGAGAGAGCGAGAAATGAGAAAGAGACAGAAAGAGAGAGAGAGAGAGAGAGAGAGAGAGAGAGAGAGAGCGAGAGAGAGGGACTAAGAGAAAGAGAGACCAAGAACAAAATGGAGGGGAGTGGCCTGAAGCATGCAGAGGGGACGGGGGGTGGGGTTCTGGGCTGTGTGTGTGTGTGTGTGTGTGTGGGAGGGGGGGGGGGGGGGTAAAGAGTGAGAAAGCGAGGGAAAGGGGTGGGAGTGGCGAGAGAGGGAGTGGTAGGGGGTCAGGGGAGGCAGGAGAAGAGTGGAGGGTGGAGGTGGGCTATGGAAATGCCTGCAGCGCATTCTGTTCAGCTCCAATGGAGGAGCACGTCCTGATCAGCAGTTGGACAGAGGGGCCAGGAACAAAACCCCCATTTGATCAGGAGCCCGACAGGTCAGCCGCAGAGTTCCTGAGGGTCAGGGGCCGGCCCCTTCCCAGGAGCAGAGGACCAAACCAGCCAGCCCACTAGTAGCAACCCCCCAGCAGAACCACTCTGGCCTGGGGAAAACTCGGCATCAAAGATCAGTACGTGTGTCAGGCTGCCAATGAACTGGTGTGGCATTCAAATGATATGAATGGGTGTGCAGTCGTGATATGTTAACGATGTCTCTTTGCAGCTGTGTTTGTAAATGTACGCATGGAACAGTCTGTGTATGTGTGTGTGGGGTAGACACACACACACACACACACACACACACACACACACACGCACACACGCACACACGCACACACACGCACACATGCACGCACACACACACGTATCTGTGTGTGCCAATGTGTGTAGGAAGCAGTGACTAATCAATAAGGGCTCCAACATCCTGGATAGAAATAGCCCTCCTTTTCATCATCCTGGCCCTCGTCATCGCCAGTACCCGCCAATCAATACAGGAAGTGTAACGTGAGGGGATGGAAACACAGAGGAGCTGCCCCCTCCTCCTCCAACCCTCGGTGTGGGCTCACCCATTATGGGATGCTTTCAATCCAAGTTGGCCTGAGCAGAGCCGTATGGTTCCAGGTGTGTGCGGGCTTGTATGTGTGCGTGTGAACACTATGCATGTGTGGGAAAGGGGGGTGGGGGGTGATAGGAGGAGATGGTGTTCACCATGTGGTGTGGTGCCATTAAGTACCTTTTTACACACAGGAAATGCTAAGTGGACAAAGCTGGCCCAGATCACCTCAGATGGACATGACCCAACAGGATGCATATAAACCAAAAAGAAGAGGAGAATAAGAGTGGTTCAGGGGTACGTGTGCGTGCGCGCACGCACACACGCACACACGCACACACACACACACCCACACACACACACACACACACACACACACACACACACACACACACACACACACACACCACCCAACAAAGGCGATGGCAACGCGCTGACACCCCAGCCCTCCTCCACACGTTTTCATTAGTGGCCCTAACCCCTGACCTCCGCCCAACCCCCCCATCAAACACTTTAGTGCATTCACGTTTCCCCTGCCCCAAATTAACAACATGCAATGCCCCTGATTATGACTAAGGCCAATATTTGATCTGGGGGAGGAAGCACTAGATCACTGGGCTACATTTATCAGGATCAGGGAGGAAATGAACCTAGGTGAGGTGGCTGGGGATAAAACACACGCTGCCAACAAACCCCTCTCTGACTCAAATCAGCACATAGCTACTACTTCAAACCACATGCTTGAATTTGGACATACAGTGGAGGCTTAGCTTCTGTTGACAGACAAATTCTTAGCCAACAACATTAGTTGTTCAATTAGCTATATTACAAGGGATCTTTAAAATAACGTAATCTTCATGAAGCTAATGAAGAATACATCATTTTGATTGGGTATGTGCCACTGAATAAATTTACATTTGTTTGGATAAGTCTTGCTTTTCAATTTGAAGATTCGATTTAAAATCATCACATTTAATCTCTATTCATTCATAATAGCTAGTATTCTTTGCAGCAATATCCTCAAGTGCCATTCAAAATCATTTACAGTTATAATTTGCAATCTTTTCAGTGAAAAAGCAACAAAGTTCAAATCTGAATAATTTCTTCCGGATGAGTGTAGATTAAAATTCAAAACATTTCATTGTAAAATTCTGTTCCCAGATCATGTTTGAGTATATTAAATATTTGTAAAATCTGCAAAAGATTTATGCATAAGACCGCAAACATATATGGATAAACCCTGCAACAAAAAAGCTAAACGTTGAATATTTTAATATTGGTTATCACTTGAAAATTACATTATTTTACATCCATCTCTCCATTATAATTAGAAATCATCTAATTAGAAATAAGACAATTATTCCGACATAACGAACTATTTCTGAGCAAGCGTGAGGGTGAAAAGTGCAAACACGTTCCAGTATAACAGTTTTATTAATTATTCTGCAACATATTGTCTAGTAGCAGCAGGTCAATATTACACTATTTATTTGCCCCACTGCTGGCTGGCCACCTTTCTAATTACCAGTCACTTTCACCAAATATGGGAGACTCCTAGGGAGGAAGTCACATGACTATTTTTTTTTCTTCATTTTTTTTTTTTTTTTACGTTTTTTCAAAAGGGGGTGGTGGTGGGATAGTATGGCTGCAGGAGAGACAAAGCCTGATACTGGCTATCTAGAAGCCGCAAGGGGTGGGGCCTGCATGCCAAACGGTGACACGGACCAGAGGTTAATCTCACTAGGGGCCCACTTTAACCTCTCTATGCCAAACACACACAATCATACAAACTTTCACACACGCACAAAAACACACAACCCAAAAACTCCTACAAAAAGGTGCACATGCAGACATCAAGGACATTGGAGAAGAAAAACATTTTCCTTTATTTTTAAGAACACACTAATAGGTGACCGAAGTGTAGCAAAAGCAAATCAAACTGTTCAATGTTTCAAGCTGATTACTGACAGAGGGAAGGCAACCAACCTCCCCCCTTCGCGCTCTTTCTCCCTGCTTTTTTGTCTTTAAAAAATTCCTCTTTTTAAAAAATGCCTGAGGAGAGATCAACCCCCACTGCCCAAAACTCCAGTCACACATACACACACACATGCGCGTACACACACATGCACACCCACAAACAAAGTTCAAAAGGGTCTGTGAGGTAACATACCCAGCCAATGGAGCAACAAACCAGCCTTGCCGACAATTACTTCAGACCTTATTTTGAATTAAGGGTATTTTATGAATGAAGACGGAACAATTGTTACTGTTACTCAATAGGAAGTACTTCTATGATACCAATTATTTTTTGGTAACCTGGTGTTAAATGTAGCACTTGCTTAACTCCTATCTGGGCAACTAGATCATCTTATTTCATCTTATTTACCTGGCATGTGGTGTTTCACCTACTCTCGTTGGAAGCACAATTGAATAAAAGCATCTGCTAAATGATTGCAATGAAATGTACTGATAACACACCCTTCTTTTTTCTCTTTATTCTGAAGAAATGTGTTGTTTTGTTGTATGCTGAGGACGGAAAGAACACAAGTGATGACTTGCGAATCAATTTTCTCCTTGAGAAATAACAACAATAAAGACAAACACTAAGACTTAGAATGTTGACCCTGAGCAGTAGAACTGAAAAGGAGTGACGGTGATAAACACATTCACACGCGCAACATGGCAGGAGACTTACTATCACTGCAGTGTCTCCATAGAAGAACCCAACAGCCTAATGGAACTCTCTCCCTCTCACACACACACACACTTTTTCGTTTCCTTGCCTGTCAAACCGCTCTCGTATTTACTTCTTGCCCCATCCAGCCCTCCCCCGCTCCCCCTTTCCTTTTTTCCCCCTCACAATCCCTCCACTCTCCCCCTCTCCGGCAGGGAAACTCCTCCTCTTTCCCCTCCCACAGTACCTTTCCCCTGTCCTCACACTCCCTCACTGTCATTTCCCCTTGGCTTCCTGTCCTTTCAGGCTAGGCTCTCGTCCTTGTAGGTATACAAAATATCTACAAATCTGACCGTGTATCTTTACCTTAGTAGGCGTTTTTAATCTTCCCAAGCAATAGTGGGTGTGTACAAGAAGGTTTGTGTCTGCATTCGTATGCATTTTATCCAAATTCAAATTACGTGTCTAGTATAGCTCAATTACGCAATGGAGACCGTCAGTTATTTGTTATTTGGAAAAAAGATTATTAATCTACATTTGGACAACCGCTACCCCTGCAATACAATTCACACACAAAATCCTGAAAAAGTGAATCTGGCCATAACTAGGTAGAAAGTATAAAATAGCACTAAAGTCTCAGTGTTATAAATTGCAAAGGCAGTGTCTATTTGAGTCCCTCCAGGACTTAAAGGCTCTATCAAACCAGATGAATGAGTCTTTTTTGAGCAGACATCTTTAATAGTAAGGAGATGAGGTGCAATTGGCTCAGGTACCTACATGCTATACCCAGCTATGGATGTAAAACTAATTGGTTCAATTTGAAATTCCACGGGTGTGACAAGAAAATCCCTTCTTCACAATCCATAGTACACTTTTTTCTTAGCTATGCAATTACTTTTCAGATCTTGAGCGTGTCAGAGAAGGGCCAAAACAAACAGCTAATAACTCTTGAGGAAGATGTGAATGTATATGATGTTATAGCTTTTAACTGCACCAAGGACCCTGCACTGCCTGGAAATATGTAGGAAGGATATGTTTAGATTCAAAAGCTTTTCAAAGCTTATTCAACTCCTTCAACAACGCTAAAGTGCTGTGAGCAATAGACACACTACATCTCAAAAGTGGGAGAGACACATTCAAATAAATTATTTAATTGGCATATTCAATAATCAGGCTATGCTAGAGTGAAAGCTTAAAGAGAACACAATCCCTTAAATCTTAATTTCAGCATAAAACTTGCACACAAAACACACAAACACATGGGGCTATACCGCAAACTGATTTAGCCCTGTGGAATCTTACGATTGAAACAGTTAAAAACAGCATCAGGCATGAATGCATTAAAAACAATTTGTGTAATGGGGTTAAATATGAAACTGTGAGAACTACATTCTGTATCATCACTCCTTTTTCCATGACTCTTTAGAGCTACTTTAAATAACAGTGAAAACCAATTCACCAATGACGGGATTCAATTGGGAACTGCTTTGTTTGCTAAATAATTAGGGGATAATAAAGCTATATTCTAAATTTGCTGAACTAACTGTTGTTTTGTCCAATAAATTATTTAAAACAAAATCAATTGAAAATAAATAAATGTATATTATGTCAAAATTCCCACTCTATGTTTCTGGAATGTCCTAAATTACGGTGAGGGAGTAGGGGAAACCTTTAAAATACAGGATAAATTGACAGTTAAGGTTTATGTAAGCGGGCCACGAAATGTTCTTCTCATCCAGCCCTGGGGACGTGAAAGAGCACAGAGGCTCCTGTTGCTTTAAGGAAAACCAGCATGTTTGACTATTATAAGCATTTGCAAAATGTCGTCATAGAACAACACAAGTGAAAAAACTAGATTATGTGGCAACGCCAACATCCGTAAATGTGCACCTAAATATTACAACCAGTCTAATGGGGAAGTGGTGCTATAATGCAATAACCAAAAGTGGCGATGTTGTCAGTTCAAGAGAAGATTACAATAAAACATGGATACAAATAAGCTAAATCAATTGTCTGAAAACACAAACAGCTTCGTCTCCTTTATTTTTGTCCCAATCTACTGCAAACCTTCGGTAATTCTCACAACTTATGAAAGATGCGATATCAATGGCATTATGTATTATTCTCTTTGAGTAAAACTTACTTGGTGGACGAACACATCTAGAGGGGGGTCGACTTGGCTGCCTCCACTACTGGTCATTGAGATAAATCCGAACCCCATTCGAACATTGAACCATTTGCAGAAGCCAACTCCTGATAAAATCTGCGGCCGAGTTCGGTCTTCGTATTCGGTCAACTTGGCGGGGTCTTCTCCGCAACCTTTACCCGCCCCTCCTGGAAGACAAATAAGTAGTTAGAGGCCTGTTTATTAGAGCACTGTGTAGGCCAAGGTAGCCTAGAGTAGGCAAGTCCCTGTGTGCGCGCAGTTAAATAGGGCTACACAACTTTAATGGAACCCAGTTGCTTAAAACTCCACTAGCAAGGGGGGATTCCCCGCCACTGCTGGCAGATTTGTGATGTTCATGGTGGTTAGACTGTAGTGTACCATACAAATTTCAAGATTACCGAAGCGTTAAGTGGCGCATGGCAATGTGATCTGTATGCTCTTTCCTACCAAGAGTTAAAAAGTATGTGTTATTTGCATCTATAACGGACAGGATATAACGCAATGTCGCCTCTTGGCCATGAATATGTAAGCATGTCTCCTAATGTTATTTTGGGGCATTTTGGTGAACACTACAGTCTTTAGTAAAACGTATATTTCTATAGTAGGCTGTAGAATTTCGAGGGCAGGTGTACGCATGGTTCCTCTATTGGATAGAATACGTTGCATTTTCCTCAAGCTCTGTAGGTTGCCTCTAAACATCTTTAGACATGGTAATTATCAGGGGCGGAACTTAACAGTATAGTTGGTAACAGTAACATTGCGCTGCATAATAATTCTTTATCATCAAAGGAAAAAGTAAGACCAGAAAATAGAAAATAATTGCAGAATAACCTTCGGCCATGTTTCCCCGCGGACTCTCTGTTCAAAAGTTCCAATAGAAAGACTTCTTCTGCGAAGGCGGGTTATGATAGTCACCATTAATCCGACATCCTCATTTCCAGCGGTCACAAATTTAGCTCGCATGGTACAGCGTGCTTTTTCTCTTTAGATATTTTGTCATGTCTCTCCCTCTCAATCCCTTCCTCACTCACACCACCTCTATCGCTGCCTCTGTCTCCCTCACCTTCTCTCTCATTCGCTCGTTTGCTGGCTGTGCCTCTGCCAGTACTGAACACGTGACTTTGTCAATTACATGCTTTCTTGCTGCTAATTTCAGTACGATTCCAGGGAGGGGAGTGGTGAAGCGAAGGAAACAGACTCGGAACCAGCTATATCTTCAGAAAAACAGTTCTTGTCTTCCCACGACACACGTGCCATGTCCAGACAGAGTTGTTTCAGATCTGTCAACAAATGTGATTTATATCTGTGTTCTTTTAGCAACAATGTCGTCGTTGTTGAAGTCAACATAGGCTTAGTAACCTATTAATAATAAGAAACACAAAAACGTTGACTTGAACACATGTCTGGGAGTAAACATATTTACACAGGCATTGAAAAATAAATTATATTCTCAAATCAAAATATGAAGGACATTTAAATGATGTTTTAAAGCAGAAGATAATGTTGAATTTTTAACAAATTAATTAAACTAAAACATTAATGTATATAACCTTTACGTTAAGATCACTTGTCAGTATGTTAGCAAATAGCTTTGACATTTGTCATACACAAGGTCAGGGACCTATCAATCACGGGTGAAAACGGATTTTTTAAAAATGATAAATTTTGGACTTTGAAAGAAAATGTCTGAAGCACAGAACAAAATCACAAAAAGTACACATCCTAAACGGATACTTCAAGATTAATTTACAGTGCAACACGACTACTCATTAGAAGTTCAACTTTATGGTTGGAAATTTGAGCTTATTTAAGTTACTAACAATTTTTTGGTTCAAACTGTCCACTTCCTAGCATCCCCATAGTGCGGTGCATCCAGGGAGAACTGAACTCACAACTTTGGAATGTGAGTGAATAACCACAAAAACAATCCATATGAATGAGTTAGGCTTGCTTTATTTCCAGTACTGAGAATAACTCAAGATTAATTAAAAGGTTTGCTTAGAAAAATATGAATACTATTGGCCTACTAGTAATGCACATATATTCAACTGAATCTTGTAAGGAGGAGATGGAACATGAAAAAGAAGATAGCAAGTCAACATTTTCAGTCATGACTATTCTTGTGGAAAGACAGTAAATTGAGTAATATTTACATGTCATCTTATAGAACTTGTTTCCTTATCATGACTGTTTCTGATAACTTTTTGAAAAATATAAATAAGAGGAAAAACATGTAAGAGGAATGAATCAACAACAGCCCATCCCCACCCAATGACGCTAAAGAGCCCACCCTCCGGAATTCATTGGTTGCCCCTACCCCCAACTCAGCCCAACCCCCGTGCAAATTCTGTTTTTGAAGATGCAGTGAGTAGGCCTCCACAGTGGCCAGAGAATTACGGTTTGGGTCAAAGGGTTGGATACCGGTGTCAGATGTTATCGACTCACATGCTGAAGGAGCTTTTCTGATCGAAGCGTTTCAATAATTTTAAGTTCGAAGCATGATAATGCTCTAGCATCAAATACTTTTTAAGGGTATTTGAGGACGCCATTGTGTCCATAGACCCAATCTTATTGTAAGCCTGTCAATGATAAAATGCAATCAAATGGATAAGACTAACAGTTCTTAATTTAGACAAAATAATTATCTGATCAATATTTAAGGTTTGGCATGAATGTGTTAAGAATTATTTTGGTCTATTTTGTTTCTCCTCAATATCTGCCAAATCTAATTGACATATTTGCCTATAATTTGTTGAGCGAATTTAGTCAGATATCCTCTTTGATTTTGTAAACAATTTCTTAATACAAACAAAATGGGTGTTTCCAGACTGTTGGAATACTAACATACCAAGTGGAATTTGGCTTCATTCAACCTATCCAACCTCACCCAACCCCCACATCTCCCCATAGACTCCCAGAGGAAATTTGCCTTTACCCTGCATTGCTGTCAATTGAGTTCAAAGGGTTCATTGAGCTCCCCTCTTCTCTTTTTCTTTTAGTGTGGGGGTTCATTTGGTCTTTTAGTGCATGCATTCCAGTCACCAGTCCCTCACATTTTAGTTATTCTACCAGGAAATCTAAACACTGTTGACACAGAGCAAAGCTTCAGGTCATCTCTGTCAAAGTTGGTATGAAGAATCTCAATTTGTGGAAACTTGAAATGTTTTTCAAGCTAAGAGGTAAAGGTTGTACTATTTGCTTCAATTAAATTGCATGTATGAAACACTCAAATAATTATTTTTAAATCCAATTTAAACATTGTACACTTTTATGCAGAAAACAAAAACAAAAAAACATCAGTCCTTAATTAATTAATTAAACACTTTTTTCAGACAGTACATTACCCTGTCTTGCAAACACGTGTAAAATTCGTTCATAAACATTCTGAATTAACGAATTATTCAAAGTACATACCAGGTATTTGTGTATAAACTGCAAATACTAAAATCATAACATTAGTCTCAGAAATAAATTGTATGCGTTCTTATTAAGGCTTTCCTCCTTTTTTTGCTCCAAATAAGATCACACTAGTTTACTGCTTTATGAAACTATTAGTTTTATTCTTTCTGTTATACCTTTTAGGGAATAATTGGTGTTCAGACTGTGTGGTAGGCCATTTCTAGTCAACATGATACTTTGTTAAGTAGGCAGATTATGCTTTCATTGTGCAATCATATCCAATTATCTATAGATATATATTATTTCAATGTTGTGTATAATATGTAGTACTTTGTAAATATTTAGAGATGCATGCTTAATTATACTTAAATATATACTTTGCGTTTTGTGGAACAGACTGGTAAAAAAAAAAAAATTTGACTTATCAAGTTATCAAGCGATTGTTTTATACAAGTACTCTAGCATAAAAAAACAACTCTTTATGGATTTTATGTGAATGAAATGCCAGTGACGTCAGATGTAGGCGTGAGAAGCGCTTCTGTCCCTGCAAGACGCAATGGTACAAATGGGATTTGAAGCGCCTAAACAGTCTGCTTGCAGCGCAAAAAAAAAGTTTTTAAAAAGACTGCTTTATTTCTTTACGAGGTCAAATCTATTTTTGCAAATATAGGTAAGCATTTGAGTTACATAAATAAGTGTTGCTTTTTCTAAATTGTAGCTTATTTAGCCTGTCTTGGAATTTGATATATGACCTAATGTAGAGTTTTCCTCTCCGGATCCACATAGGGAAATAAAGTGCAAACCGGGCTGTATTTTCAAACTTCATTATTAATACAAGTTTCAATTTGAGAGCATGGCTTGCTACAGCCATTATATAGTAACCCAGTTCTTTTTTTTGTCAGGACAGGTTAAACGAGGTCACAAGCGTTCTGCCTCTATCGGATATACAAAGGGACAAAGGCATTAGATTCCGAAATACTGTGGACAAGAAGTACGTCTAAATGTCAGGTAAATTAGCTATGCTCCATATTGCACTATATTCAACATTAGCCTACCATTTGATTGTCTATAATCTGATGAATTCTTTTGAATGGAAAAATTGTTAAAAAAATATTTGTAAGTAGAGTTGGAACAATTACTCACCGGGTAGAGACATGTTCGTCCAATTCCTTTAACCTACGCTGAATATTCAAATTAGATAATATGTTAGCCAACATTTAGACGCGATTTCTGCAAAGAAAAGAGAGATATCCAACTTTCATCATACACTCAACTGAGTCACAATCCTGCCATATTGGATCTAAGTTGTATGCATATTAGCTTGTTTTCTTTGTTATCAGTCCACTGCCGGTCAAGCCAACTCAATGGTTTTTCCTCTTATGAATATTTTATAGTAACACTGTAACTTAAGCGCATTCGTTTGTGCAGGAAACTGTGTTTTTGTTTTAATCTTTTCCAGAGATCAAAAATGCCAGTGACAGAAGAAATCAAACAGTTTTGTCGAAACTACTTTGAAAGTGAAGACCAATTTCAAAATGTGGAAGTCAGCTTAGATTTTTATGTTCTAAAACATAAGATAATTATACAGCTACAAGACTAAGTTCAACACAGCGTCAAATGAGGTATTACCGTAACTATAGGTTACTCGTGCCAAAACAATTATTTCTACGGCTATGACAAACAAAACAGATATTAACTTTTTTGTCCTTGTACTGGAAAATTGGTAAGAAGTAACACAAAAAGAGGAACTGCAATGTTTCTTAGCCTGCCCATTGTTGTGCATGCTTGGTTGCATATCCTATTACAAAGTTGATCAAAATAGCCGGCTAATACACAATCTGTTATTTTGGCGATAGTATGATCATTTAACTTTTAAGTCGCAACAGACCAGTCAACTGATCTCCCCCTGAAGACCATCCAACCTTTGTGAAAATAGCGCCTCTCAACGGTTAACCAAGAAAGTTCTACACTTTTGTGAGTCATTTCGAAGAGGATATAGGGGGTGAGATTGCCGCTCTTCACAGATTGTAAGGCGGTTTAGAACATTTCTCAACAAAGCGTTAAGGTGGGCTAAAATTTGGGATTTTGATCGACTAGCTCACGGATAATGTTTTGCAGCAAGAAGATGCGTTAACCGTATAAAGAGGTGTCCATTCATCGAAACCTTTTTGAACATGTGCATTAAATGACCGATAGGCTTCTCGGGAGAATGAGTGATCGCTGAAAATAAGAACAAATTATGAGATATGTACTTGACGATTTCTGAAGTGCTCTAAAGCGGCATCTGGTGGTGATAAGCTAAGATGCAGTTCTCTGATCAAATTAATCACGTGCAGGCTTTCAACTAATGTCGAACGCGTATAGGCCTACGTTTGGTGTAGTTAAGAAATAGACTGGAAACCAAATATAAATACAAAGACATAAATACAAATATTCCACAACTATAATGAAAAAAACCAACATGGAAATACATCTTTTACTAATTCAAATATTACAATTGACTTTTGTGTGACTGCAGTATTGCTCAATTTGACAATAATCTTACATGTCTTGTTACACAACATTTACAATTATTTTCGTTAAAGATTGAATTCAAGAGTCACATATAAACTTCCCAGCTGAGATATATTTACTGTAAATACATATTTTCCACTCACGAATTAAGCACAGTAAATGCAGTCTATTCCTCAAAAAGTTGAGAATGTTTGGCATAAATTCTATATTTCGCTTTAAACTGATTTTAAACCTTAAATAGTTTGACCTAAAATACCCAAGAATTATTTCACTTACTAAGAAAGATTTATGTTGTGAATGGCGTAAGCACGGGTGCACATAATGCAAGGATAGCCATTGTGTATAATTATTACATCACACGTCAGATCATTTTATGAAACTTTTGTGCTTAAAACATCGGCACATACAAGTTAGTTTAAAAGCATCCAGACTGCAGTCTATTGTTTTAAATGGACAAG
>JAVQJS010149841.1:0-11907 GCA_036024795.1 Galaxias rostratus | reverse complement strand
CCCCGGGGGGCCATGCCTTTGTGTGTTTGGAGAGGCGCTCAGTGCATTCTACAAGTTCAAGGATGCCTCCATTTTAACTGTTGTAGAGTGAAGCTGTGAGAGATGTGTTTCATCTTTGTGTTTTTGGATTGTTTTTCTTATTTACTGTAGCTCATCATTTTCAGAAGGGGTTTCGGCCTTGTTTGGATATGTAGTGATGTTTTTCTGTGTGTTTTATTCTGTTTAAAGGTTGAGAAACTGGTTGTGATTGTCCATCTGCTGTCAGTCTACAGCGCCTCCTGCTGGCCTGAAAGGGGATTGACACAGTTAATTTCACAATCCGGAAGTGCTGCAAGTGCTACAGTTGTCAGAAGACATACTAGAGCATAGGCATAGGAGCAACAGCGATGTAATTATTTTTAGTAGTAGTTGTACTTTGCATATTACCTGATGCATAGGTACCTATATCCATATTGCCATGCTTAGTTCTGACATTACTGTAGCATTTTTTAGGTGCTTACTGGTTGTGACATTAATGCCTGTGGATGCAAAGTTGCCTGTATTTTCCTGTGGCCATATGTTGGCATTTCTTTTTTGAGGCAATTTAGGTAAGATATGATGCTAACCTTATGACCAACAGAAAAGGCACATGTGCCTAAAGTAGTTCTAGAGGATCCATCTTTATTGCCTCTGAAAGGGCCAAACTGCCCCACCCCCACCCCTTATTCATTACGTTTCTGTTTGTAGTTTATTTTAAATCTACTACTTCTACAGGGAAGGGATGGTTCACATTGTAAACAGTGTCGGTCTGTAAGTGAATACAACTAAAAAGATTCCAAGATGATCAACCATTCGTCCCTGCTTGATCCCCCTACCATCGTTCCTTAGATTTTTTTAAACGGGAAAGAAGCCAGACCCTAAACCTATAAACATGGGCCATTGAACTGCATTACGCACACAAGCAAGCAAACACAAATACACACACACACACACACACACACATATATGCACGCACACATGCACGCACACAGCACCTCTGTGTTTCTATGGACTGCCCTGACAGAACTGTTCGTAACTCAGGCAACATAGTTTAGCCATGTTGTGGCCCGGCTGCCTTCTGAACTGAGCTCTGGCCTTCTGTAGTTCTGAGACTATTAACTGATGTTTTGTTGAATATTTTATACTGAACAAACAGTCACCAACAACACAGGACCAAAGTTTATGTGCCTTTCATAGATCATACATTGTCATGGTTTCCTCCTGTGTGATGTTAAGAATGATGGGATGTTAAATGTAGTCATTGTGGACAGCCACCTGCCCTTAGCTTTATCCTGGCATCTGCAACCCGAGGAACAACGACACCAACACATGAACTGAAACCAAAGGAACTACGATTAGATTTACCTTTCACGGCGTTGGTGCTTTTAGTACAGCACATTTTGAATGTTACGTTTCCAAATTTCCACCTCCCTTTAGCATGCTTTACAAAGCTTCACCCATGATGATGAGGTTTTCCAAAGGAGGGCTGGCCTTCTATAATGTCCGGTTGTTCTCTTGGACCTTGTAGTTTTAAAGCTCCTGGGATTCCTCAGATCTTTCCACCTCCAAATCAACCAAATGCTGTCATTACAACACAGTCACATCCAAAAACGAAGATTTGGCTTTTGTATTTCAAAAGGTTAACTCAGAAAAAAAACTGTCTTGTGTATTTTGATATCATACGAGTACCAGCTTTGATTTGTAAAGCAGTGTGTGGCATAGTGGGAACCGGGTTGATTAAAGAAACATATTTTCTAATTATTTGCGGTGCATGGTTGAGTGACGTTTCAGTGTTTCATAGAAACGTTTTATTTAATGTTTTTGAATTATTTATAGCTATAATTATCAATATTATTACCATGGTTATCGCTTAATTGATACACCAGAATCTCTATCATTTTTCCTAAGTAACTTTAATTGTAGCATGCCTGTAATAAATGTAATGACCTCCTAACTGCTTCTGTGTCAGCTCTTCTTACCACTAACTGACTAAACCAACTAACACTAAATCTCCTGTTTTAAAATACTACTGGCTGCTGCACCCAGGCCCTGCCACTTCCCTTTCCTCTGAACCAGTAACCTGGAGTCTCCTGCTTGAATCCAAAACCCCTCCTAACCTTGTTCCTGCTCACTAACTACTATGTAGCAAAAGCAGAGTTCTAACCTTACTGGCTTAACCAACTGCCTAACTTGAACCCTAACTCCCCTTTGGCTCAGGGGGAAAATGTAAAGAATCACTCAAGCTGCTTAAAGCTTTCCTCAAATATGTGCTTTAGTCACATGCAGCAGCCACTTTTATCCCATGACTAGACCACAAAGACCCAGCACCAGGAGTCCCGAGTCCCCTCCATTACAAGGTTGCAAGTAACCAACAGTCCAGGAATCAGTGCTTAGTAGAACAAATTATCTACACCAATGGCAGACTTTGCTGTTCAAATGATGTATCTGATTGCAAGTTGTCAATTATTTAAAAGTGCCACAATACATATAAGTTCATTTCTATATGTAGAGGTCCTAAGAAAAACTGTATTGGGTGAAAACAGTCAAAGTCTTTAGTTAAATGCTCTGATTTAAAACATCCAGATGTTAAACCAATATTCCTTTTTTAGTGTTGAACATTGAAAAAATATTTTAAGTAAAATGCTAAACAATAAAATTGTTAATTTTACCTCGTCAAGATTTGATACAAGCCAAAAAGTTGAGTGAGCAGACTGTGCTCTGGTACTTGAGTTTATAAGTAATAGTATGCCTAGAGGTTTCATAGCAGCTATGCTACTAACCCATATCTCCATATCTCTCATATCCCTTCATCGTGTCAACTCCCACTCTCATTCTTTCTCCTTGCTTCACATTTTAAGACGTTGTCATGGTCCCAAATTCAGCCCAATATAAATCTAAGCACAACGGTTGGTTTGACAAAGCTTTATTGTTTCTGTTGTGATAACAGGGTATCCAGCTGTCGTTGACATGTTCTACTTCATAGTATTTAATAGGTATATATAAGACCATTCATATAAAAACAAAATGTTATTTGACAAGAGTTTGTCCAGCCATATTTCCCACTGCTAATATATTAAATACTGCTTATACATTCAGGGAACAAGAGGTTCAACCAGAATGTTCTAGGATTTATGTTCAGCAGTGGTATTAACGGTATCAACCAAACTTCATAAATAGACAATAATACACATACAAAATCTTGCATACTATATCAATTTACATCATACACAATAATCAAATGTCAAGATGACAGGTGTACCTGTCAGTAAAGCTGACCTAAATCGCCATGGATTCAACAAGAGACAGCAATAATATCCTGTGATAGCTTGTAAGTGTTACAGAGACGTCTGGACCCTAAGAGCAACTCAAGTACCAAGATAAACAAAACAAGACCCCACACCAGCCAGCAGGCAGCCATTAAGAGCAACTATCTATTTTCATACCACAATTATAAGCAGGGTTTTCACTCTAGTTCAAATGCTAAATTAATTAAATGTCATGACTATACACAATAGAGACAGATAAGTTAGAGCGAGTGAGGATATTTAGGATTAAGATATCACAAAATCCCCAACAAAATATTTTGACAAAATTAGAGAGGGATGAAACAACCTAAAGTAAACATAGCTTTTGTTTTTTAAGAGACCAGTTTGTAAAATCTGGTCTATGATATTCTATGATTCTTTGACGAAAGACCATGACCTTCAATGGTCTTTTCAAACTCCTATAAAAATCGGAATCTTTTCTAGTACTGCAGGAACCATTTTTAAGGTCTATGAATTGGATGAGTGTTCGTCTAATGATAAACTCTTTGTATCTATCGCCTAGAGAATAAACACATCCAATTGTTCTTTTCAAAGCAATTGTATAACTGCAATGTAATGTTCACAAAGTCCATCAATCAAGTGGATACTTTACTCTCAATCTCTATTGTGCAAAAATGAACATACACACATACATACATACATACATACATACATACATACATACATACATACATACATACATACATACATACAATAGAACTGTACAGTGCATTATACTTGGGGAGAAAAGCCGTGCTGACACAGCAGAGTGTATACATACAGGTACTTGTTATGTATGTGAAATCACAGTGAAATTATACCTAATATACAGTTAAACCATAAAGAATGTGAAATGGTTGAAGTCAAGACAGGTTTACATATCCACATGCAGCCTTTCCTCTTCTCTCTATTGGAAGATATTTTTATAAAGCAAGTTGGTACTGTTGTGTAACACATTTTATGATATGAAATAAAGTAACTCTTTGTAAAATATTTTACAAATATTACCATCTCCGCGACTTTCTATCACTAATATTGCCCTCTTAATGTTAAACTAGTCCAAAACACTACGGTGTTAACTGTCTTCAAGAGGACGTGCCACGCAATTAAATGTAAAATTATGAAATGTTCATGACTTGAAAACTGAAAACTGTTTGGACACTAGGCTATCATATGTCAAATAAAATAAAGCTGCAACATCTGAGAAGGTAGCTTTGAGTGAGGATGCACGCAACAGGAAATATAAGCATCTACAGCGGCCTCTTGTTTGCCACCAATTAATAAGTCTCCTTGCTTAAGGTTGCCGCTCGAGTTTATGCCACTGTTGCAACAAAGAGGTTAGGAACCCAAATGGGAGCTGTAAAGAAAGATCATATGTATCTACAAGAAAATAGAAATAAAATGTAAAAAGGCAAAAAGTGATTGTTATTAGTCCAGTCGCTTCACGTTGATGAGTGTACAAAGGCAATGGAGCCAACGGAACATAAAGATGTCCTTCGGTACTCAGGATGGTTCATCTACTAGGCACGGCTTGTCCACATTCCAAGTAGACCAGTCTAACCTTTTCTTCTTGAACTCCCTATTCAGGTGACACACATTGTCTGTCTTCTAAGAAAAACATTTTCATTTTTTTTCTTTACATTTTCTTTTCTTCATACAAGAGCACCAGTAACATAAATAAACAGAAATACATATTAACTGACAAGTTAAAAATAAAAAATAAGTTTTTTTCTTTATCTAAAAAAGTAATGATTTTTTGTTCTTATCCATTCTGACCCAATTGTCTTTGATAGTCTTCATGTTTTGGGGAGTGCTTCAGTCTCCATGGTACCCTGGAGCGCTATACATCCAGGATCTCTTCAGCTGTTCCTCCACAGCGTAACCGATAGCGACCGGTCCTCCAGCTTATAGTAGGGTCCCACAGCGCTGACAGGAAGATCTGAACGCTCATTGATTCCCTGATAAACCACGCCACTGCATAGTCCAGCTTGGAGAACGATAGGGGGCCTCCCTGCAGGTGTGTGAATAAAACAAACACACACACAGACGTAAGTCTAAACATTAATGTACAAGACAACTTCAATACAATCTTGATAATTGCTATTGTCAATTAAGGTAAACAATATTAATAGAAACATTGTGTGTGTGTGTGTGTGTGTGTGTGTGTGTGCGTGCGTGCATGCGTGCATTTACCTGAACTCCTCTTAGCTGGATGTAGTCTGCGATGAACCAGGCCAGACAGTGGCACATAAAGAACACCATGATGTCCCACTTGAAGACATGGTGGGCAGCCCAGCCGATGATCAGGCTGGCCACAAAGCACTCTGAGATGGGCTCACAGATGGTTCCCGGCAGCATGTTGATACGTAGCTTGGCCCACCTGCCACACAGGACACACACACTTGAATTGAGAGAACATGCCCAGTGTGGCGAAGGTTACAAAGCCATTACCAATCCCCCAAAACTCAGAATTAGAACAATTAAATGTTTAACCCAGGGCTTTATGTAAACTTACATGAAACCTCCCTGTTTGTAGTATGTTAATAGAAGACACAAGACAGAACACTGTCTCGTCACTTTTAGACAATGAGTTAGTGGCTGAGGGGTTAACTACCTGATCATGCGTGACTGGAACTGAGTGATGGAATAGGAGCCCGAGTTCTGCATAGCCACCTGTGTTGCCATGGCAAATTTCCATCCTCTAAAAAAGAAATGCACAGTTGTATACTGCTTGACTTTATGAATAAAATGCATTTGACAAAATATTTGTGATTTATATATCATAGCGATGTCCCTCTATGTATAATTTCCTTTGTTAGAGAGTTGAGATATGAAACTAGGTACATTAAAGTGAGATACCCACAATATGTTATAGTAATCCTAATCCTCTGCTAGGCTTGAATGACTCATTTCTAATCAGAACACTGTTCGGCATAATCGTACCGGTCTGCGATGGCTTTGGCCATGAAGTAGTCCTCGGCAATGTACTGAGCAAAGGCCACCAGTCCCCCGGCCTGGTCCAAGACGTCCTTCCTCATCATACAGGACATCCCTGTCACACACTTGATGCCCGTCACATTGGCCGAGATGTATGAACGGGGATGGGATGTGCCAAAGTACACCTTAAGAAAATGTGAAAAAAGGCAACAATTTGGAATGTGTGCCTTCTCCAAAAAGTTTGAACACAGAACCATTTCCATATTATTGGGCTGTTTCGTGTATTTTCCCTGTGAGGTGACCTTGGGTATAAGAAAGGCGCTATATAAATTAAAGCAGTTTTTATTATTTATTAAACATCAACAATAGGGTATGCTTTTATGGTTTTTGGGCCCTCCATCAAAGAGCAAATGTCTTCACTTATTAAATCATTAAACAACAGTTGGAAGAAACCAAACAGGACTCTGAACCACATTATTTTCCGCAATGTCAGCCTCATCTGCTCTTTGTCGCTGCCTTATCAGTTTAATTTTCCACTTCAGGTTTAACACTCCCAACCTTTCCTAATCACAAAGAAACCAGTTCTATGTTTTCTTGGTAATAACCTAGTCTTTGTGGGAACGCAACTGAAGGGAGCAATCTTTACCCAGCCACACCTGGGACCACAGTTGGCTATACATCAAAACAGACTGTGTTGGTTTTAGCCTTACCTGTTCTAGCGTTGCTGCGAAGCCTTGTCGGTCTGCAACGTACGGTAGGCCATGGACAAGCCCCACCTTCTCAGTCATCTGATTAGCCATGTCCGCCAGCGTGTCAGGTTTCACTGCCAACATAATTCATATGATCAGAGTGGTGAACAGGCACGACCAAACACAATGACACACCGTTTACATGGCCACGGCCACGGGGATACTCCTCACAATAGACATACAAACAAGGCTTAACATAGCATATCAGCTGTCTTGTGCCAGGTACTTAAAGCAGGAAGACATTTGAGGGTAGACAAAACCAGATAGATCCCAAACAGGAAACAATCTACTTCCTGGTCAATCTGAACTGGATGAAAATTAATTATAGCCCTAGTGATGATGCTTAACGGTTGGTGGTGGTCACCTCGTATGCCACTGTCACAGATCCACACCAGGTCGTATTTGGCTCCTTCATAACCTGGCATCAGGTTGTTGATCTTTGGGTTGATTCCGACCTTTTTCCCTCCTAGCATAGACAGACGCACATATGCACACACACATATCTAGAGGTCAGTCACAAGTCCCCTCAGGATGAGGAATGGGTACAAAAACCCACAATTAAACGGGCCCTGGGGCAAAATGTAATGAGATCTGATGTTATCGGTTCTGCTACATTGACGTTAGCTTGCACATTTGTCTAGCAATTAAACATTTAAATAGATTTTCTTCATTTCTTCAATACAGAGCACGGATAATGTCAGACTCAATAACTCAATTTGCAAAAAGACTGATACATTTTTGCTATTGCGATCTTTCTCTGAGCCAGTGTGCAAGTGGCAGGGGCAGCTCTTTCTCTCAAGCAAGCTGCAGCGCATGAACACACACACACACACACACACACAACTACACACACAACTACACACACACACACACACACACACACACACACACACACACACTTCTTAATGGCAATGGAGGAAAGTACTAAAGGTTAAAAAGTGTTGGCAAAAGTGCAACAAGTCTTTTGCAAGTCAGGGCGGAAACACGAGCTACGTTAGGTATGTTATGTATGCTCGTAGCCTATAAATGCTAGAGCTTACACAAGGAGTTAACTAAACTGTAAGAACATGGGTTAATGATTAAAAGTCACTATAAGCCAGCTGATTGTTTAGCTACCCTTGCAGCCTACATGCATGCCCCACCCATGTGGCTCTACACCAATGTTTTTATTTTGGGAAAAAGTATTTATTCAAAACATGTTTTAAAAATTAACTTAAAAAAAAAACATATTTCAATTATCATAGTATTTCAGTGATACAAATGCTGTTGCTATGCAAATATCTTCCTATATATACACACCGTACAAACGCGAAAAGAAAATATAAAGTACCAGATCGTTCAAATCTCAACAACATTCATTCCTATTCAATAGACGTCCAGCCAACCTTATTTAGAGGTCACACTCGGAGGTGAAAAGGATCAGGTCACATGTGCATACAAATTAGGGCCGCGCATCTCGATAGTTTGCGAGTCAAATAGTTTCTAACCGACAAGAATAATAAGAGTAAAAAATCCCAATATTCACAATATCAGCGCTTGAAAACTGTTTGTTATTATCTCTATTGTCAATTTCTTCAATATCATGTTGAATTTCTGTGCAGGTCAAATGTAGATCACCCAATGTTTGATGCTTTATATTCATAATATTATAGAATAATCAACGAATAAGCTCGCTGTTCATCCAATAATAATTAGAAAAGTCATGTCCACGTGAAAGGTCAGAGTAAGCGAGTGAGTGAGGTAAGTAAGTCTTACCAATAAAAAGGCGGGCGTCAACGTTGGGATACTTCCCCAGCAGTTTCTTACAGACGTCGATTGCCGGGTCATCATGGTCCTGAACACACAGCAGGACCTCGTACTACAAACAGAGACAGACAGTGGGACATCACACTAGACTGGCAGATTGCACAGCATCAGATAGACCGCTGGTTTAAAAACCCGATGAGGTGATTTCTACGAAAGCCGTGAAACCAGTCTATTTACATTGCCACCGCAGTCCAAATAATACCTTTTCATTAAGAAAAGGTTAGCAGGGCGTCTGGCAATTTAATCAAAAATATAGAGACAAGATTTTAACCAAAGCTCATAAGAGGAATCCTATGAAGTTTGCTTTTTGGTAAATAGATCTACAAACTGTTCCCTACAGTGGAGGAGCTTGTTTTATCTGCTGTTGTCACTCTAGATGAAACGACAAACCTTGACCGATAACTAAGTAAGAGATGGGCTTAAGACTGCGTAACGGTTGTAACAACATAATCACAAACAACATCATGATAATTCCTGTTGTACTGCATTTTGCTGCCATATGTTCAGAACAAGCCATCTCTGTTTTAGTGGACGAACCAAACACAAACAATGTGTATTGAGGCAAAGAATATGTGGAACTGTGCTTGTGTGTATGTGTTAGAGGAGCAGGAGGGGGGGTGTCAAGTGACTTTCTCTGCTATGAGTCAAATAAACACCAAGCAGTCACAGGGTCAATTTAGGGAACATTTAAAATAATGCTATAGCAGCTACTCCTCCAAGGAAGTTTCATCACAATTATTGTGTTACGTTTTGAATGTTTGAAATTTGAATATATATGTAAATGTCATATCTAGTTGACAGATTTTGAGTATAGACATTTTGTTGGATAGCTGAGTGAAAATTTGGAATGGGGGGGTACAGGCAGAAATAAAATGCTTTGTAAGTGCAATACTCAAACAAGTAAGGGAATCACTGTCATAGAAAAAGCTATTTGATCAGTCATCTAACAGGAATTCAGTCAGGGCTCGAAATACAAATCAGTGTCATGACGACAGAGCCTTTTACTATAGATCAAGCGATACTGAGAAAAAAACCGGTAGACAAAATACAGAAAGAGGGAGGGGAAAAAAGTGAGTGACTTAGTGTGTACCTTGGGGTAGTCCAGTTCAAAGAACGTCTCAAGGTTGGTAATGAGATTGGGGTCGACTCCTTTCAATGGTTTAAGCAAAGAAACTCCTGACAGCTTGCAGTAAGGCTGCTTGGTCTCGCTGACCTTCTTGTTGAGATAGAAACGGCTACATTGTACACACAGCCACGGTCAAACGAACCAATAAAAAAGAAACAAAAAGGGAGATAAATACAATGTTTCTTATACGCTCATCAAGATACTCAACCTCAGTCCGTTTTCAACGTGTCGCACTGTAAACCCATGCTGTTAAACTGCAAAGTCCAGTCGGTAAAAACGAAAATAGTCACTTTCCCTCTCATTATTATACGGTAGCTTACAAGTAAAGATAAATAATTTTTTATTGTTTTGTCAACTAAAGCTGATGTAGCTTATGTGGGTCTAGATATTTTTAAAACTAAAACATAAAGTGGTTTCGACAAGGCGGATTGAGCCAGCAATAAGTTGCTAGCTGGAAACCCAACGCTAACATTCAAAATACATTCTCTATTTAAGTACAAAACAGCTAACCAACTAGCTACCCAGGTCCATAGTTACTTGAATGCACTACTACGTTAGCTAAACTGCTGACCTAAGCAAGCAAGAAAAACGATAAACGGAAAACGCTTTAGCAGGCTAGAATACATCCTAAACCGGCTCGCTAGCTGATGCTAGCTGACCAAAATTAAAACATCCCCACACAATCAGTGAACCCTACAATCGGATACGGTTAGCCAAATATCACAAATGTTGTAACAATAAAAATGCATTTACTTACACATAAATTATGGACATAAAATGCATAAGCCAGAGCACACAAAACAAAATAAATCCGAATATAGAGAGTCCTTGCATGGCAAGTTCCAAGAGGGCCATGATTGCCTCTGCCGCTGTTTACTGCTACTGGTGTACAAGAGAACTGAGTCAGCTGCTCCAGCTGGAGCTCGCAAGCAAGTGCCGTGTGCGCTGCTAGGGAGACTCGTACGATCCGACAGTGAGAGGGGCTGTCAGGTGACTGACGAGAAAGGCGAGTCTGGGTGGATCTAACATGACGTTCTAAAAAATTGGTTGACAGAGGCGTTGGATCAAGCGATACTACTTTACCAATTTAGCGATAACCATCCCCTCTCAAATGTTAACCAATACATTTAAATACAAAGCTAAAAACTAAGCAAAGGTGCAGATAAGAAGATGGTAATTGAACCCTGAGAATATATGCTACTAGCGAAACAGACCAGTTGATCGTGACAAATAGCTACACTTGAAACGTTAACTGAATCTTTAGTATGAATATGCATTTGGACTATTGTAGTAATTCGATCGAGACCAATCTCTACAATAACGTATGGTGAAGGGGCAAAAAAAAAAACATCCCCAACGTTTTATGTTCCACATCATACTTTGACCTTGGCCAGGGTGCTTTCCAGTTTATCAAGTTGTCCAGCATGCATTACCTCATCCTCTTACTGTACGATAAACTGCCTTAGATATCGTAGCCCAAAAGAAAAAATACTTCCCCCTCAGTGCATTCTATGTTTAACGTCAATTTAATTCAATACAACCTTTTAAGTAATATATTCAAAAACTATCTGTTGCAAATTAACATGATCCAATCCAGAGCATCCAGGAAATTTTCTACATTGACAGAATTGTTTAAACATTTGAATTACAACTATTCATGCAACCACACAAAGAAAAACACTATGTATTCATGCCATTTGAATTTTCTTTTCTAGACAGTTTCACTGGACATGGTTGCATTGAAGGAGCAAATAAGTTTGGCTTCTTTGGGTAAATTAAGACAATATGATTGACATGTTTCAGGAGTATGCTGTTTATTAGGGGATGGGACATCTTACAGTGAATATTGTAAAAGCAATTCCTCTTAAACTTATATTCATCACATTGATTTTATTTGAGTATCTAACAGTATATCTGTATATATATTAAAATGTGTATACTGTCCGAAATAGTAGACAGAAATCCA
>JAVQJS010149839.1:0-23674 GCA_036024795.1 Galaxias rostratus | reverse complement strand
ACCCCCCCCCCCCCCCCCCCCCATCCCTCCTCCTCCCTCCTCCTCTCCGTTCCCAGACCAGGCCTTTTTCTACCCCTGTGCTGTGTAGAGACTACTGAAGACACAAGGGTCCATTTAAGGGGCCCCTCTAGCCTTGGCCCCTGCCCAGATCCTGCCGTCTGGGGGGGGGGGGTTCAGATGACCTCATCGTGTGTGGGGATGGTGGGGCGGCTGCCTGCCTGCCAGGGGGGGGGACTCCTACCCTGTGTGGCTGAGAAACACCTCAGACTGCCTCCAAGAACAGAGAGAGGGGCTTCATGATATCTCTCTCTCTCTCTCTCTCTCTCTCTCTGCCCCCACTCTCTCTCTCTCTCTCTTTGCTACCCCCTCTATTACACCCACTCTCTTGCTCTCTCCGCTCTCACTCTCTGCCCCACCTTCTCTCTCTCTCTCCCTCTCTGCCCCCACCTTCTCTCGCTCTCTCCCTCTCTGTTCTCTCTGCCCCCACCTTCTCTCTCTCTCCGCCCCACCTTCTCTCTCTCGCTCTCTCTGCTACCCCCCTCCATTCTTTTTCACCCACTCTCTCTTTGCACTCTCTCCCTCTTTCTTTCTGCACCCACTCCCCTCGCTCTGTTCTCCAGCTGCTAGATTTCCTCTCTCTCTCTCTCGCCCTGTGCATTTTGTACTTGTGTGTGGGAAAACCCAGAAGCTGCACACCGTCTCATGCTTCTCTGAGCGGTATCTAACGGATGGTGTGTTATTTAGTCTAATCGTTCAAACTGAGTGAAGGCGAAGACGATTTCCCTGCGGGCCCAGGGAGGGGAACTGAATGTTCGGCCTGTGCGTTTCACTGCAGCGCGGGCGGGCAGGCGGGCAGGCGGACGGGCCCCCGAGCCAGAGAGGGTGGAGGAGTGACCTTTGTCGGACAGACAGGTCTGCCAGCCGTCGCCGACGGTGAGAGGGCGGTGAAGCTGGTTGTGCACTGGTACAAAAGGTCACTCGCAGGTAATCTTGCGTTGAAAAACGGATTTTCTGCGTCGACAGGCAGAACCGTCTACACAGCGTGGGTGGGCACTGGTTCAGACGTGGGGGACCGATGTGAAACTACTGCGCACGCAGCATTTTATACTGGTCCACCTCACTCCATTCTGTTCTATTCGATTCTGTTCTATTTTAGTCTGTTCCATTCCGTTCCATTCTGTTCTATTCTGTTTTAGTCTGTTCTGTTCTATTCTGGTTCAGTCTGTTCTATTCTGTTCTATTTCAGTCTGAACTATTATGTCCATTCTATTCTATTTCAATCTGTTATATTTTAGTCTGTTCTAATTTGTTCTATTCTATTCTTTTTCAATCTGTTCTATTCTGTTCTATTTTATTTTATTTCAGCCTGTTATATTCTATTTCAATCTGTTATATTCTGGTCGATTCAATTTCAGTCTGTTCTATTCTGTTCTGTTCTTTTCTATTTCAGTCTGTTCTGTTCTGTTTGATCGGATCTGTGTTTGTCCATTCCAGTCCATTCCAGTATTTGATAAGGAGATAATACATACTCAAAGTCTGTGCGAGTAAAAACTGCAGCCTCATTCTGTATCTCGCCTTTGTTTCACTGGGTTTGCCTAGATAAGCAGAATGCGAGGAGGCCCGACACAGTGGAACTAACAGCAGACCGGACCTCAAGGGCATTCCAAAGGTACGGAGCTTTTAGCGAATAGCAGAGGATCGGATCTAACATCCCATCTGCGCGTATGCCACTCGCCAGCGCTCCGTCCCTCCTTTCCCGCGTTGCCTTCCGCCCCCGGTGTGGGCGGGCCCCATCACGGTGCCGTATGCCAGCGCTCCGTCCCTCCTTTCCCGCGTTGGACCCAACCCTCCCACTCGGAGGCGTGAGCAGCGCCGACAGACAGGAGATGAGTCCCACACAAACAACGAGCGTCACATTTTATTCCTCCCATCATCCTTCCCCTTCTCTCCGTTCCGTTCTCGGGGGAAAAAATGAGAGGGATGTCATAGTTACGGTCATGCTGTCTGACAGCGTTGACGACGAGCATCCCTGTCAATGAAGAAAACCTGTGACGCTGGACTGCTGTTGGCCGATAGCGGATAGGGAAAGGACATGATAGCGCTTGACAACACGGGCGCTCCCAGTGTCAACAGCGACTGTCCGCTTCGAAAGAGGAACCTGGAAGGTTGACGTCGTCAGTCACCCTTCAGACGAGAGAGGGAGGGGCCTAGCGCCTAAATTAGGACAACCGGTAAATATTTCAGGACGCCTCATGTATTATTGAGACGCGGCTTTACCTTGCCTGGCTGACGAAATATCAAGTGTCTCGCTCCAGTCTCGGCTAAGGCGGGCTAGCTCGTGGCCTGTCCCTCCCCACGAAGGGTATCCTAAGGAATTCGGGGATGGGGGGGGGGGGCACTCAACCGTCCGTGTGACAACAGTACAAGGGATTCGATTACTTTTAATAATTGATCACGAATAAAACCACGGAAAGATTGGACAAATATGTTTAGTGATTTTGTATACACACGGCCGTTTGGATGTGTTCGAATCCACCCAAACATATTTGTGAGTGGTGTTTCGTTTATTCTCATATGTTGTAATCCCAACCCACACTAGTAGGTGGTGCCTCCGGAAGCCATTTTATTTAGTTTAGTTATCAGAGTATCATCAGCCACTTAACTAGCCCTTACAAAAAATACATTTGAAAAATGATCTAATGGGATAATTAAAGGTTATTTGATGGTTAACGGATAAGGTCCTATCTCTAAAGTGTTCAGTTTATCAATGTTTTCTTTTACTACTTTAATTTGTTTTAAGATTGTGTACACCAAGACAGTGTTTCTCTCCAAACAGCAGACAAGATCACATTCCAGGCCTAGGTTACCTAAAGCATGAAGCCACTTCTCTAAGAGATACCATTTTAATGAAAGCAAAACGGTTTAGTTTTTACTTCTATCACTTCCAAACTATTACTGAGGTAAAAAACTTTATATATAAAGTTGGATAATACCAAAACCTACTGGTTAAGAACCAAAAACCTGCCTGTTAAGACCAACACTTACTAGACAATTCAAAAACCTACTTGCCAAGACCAACACTTACTAATTAAGACCAACACTTACTGGTTAAGACCAGAATTTACTGGTAAAGACCAACGCTTACTGGTTAAGACCAACACTTACTGGTTAAAACCAAAACCAACCAATTAAGACCAACCATACCTGGGTTTAAACCAGAATGTATTGGTTACGACCATCACTTACTGGTTGTGTTGCCCGTCATCTGAATGATGCATTTGCTTTCTTTCCCCGTCTCTCGGGAATTGAAGGGGCGGACGCGCACCGCCACCTTCACTGAAGCGGCCATGATGGTGTAGACCCTCTGAACACCCTCTTACAGGGACACCCTCAGCCCAGCCACAGGGCCTGATCCGTGGGTCTCAGCTCCTAGACGAGAGGGAGGAGAGAGGAAGAGAGAGAGAGAGAGAGAGAGAGAGAGAGAGAGAGAGAACAAAGCAGTAGGTTTAGGCTGTGTGTTATCACTTAATAAGTTAGCTCCAACTTTGCAGGTTTAGTTGAAAAAGGGTAATTAAAGAATATAAATAAAATAAAAGCACAAACAGAAACAAATATACGTGGAATGAAAGTGTGGTTTATAGTGCACAACAGCGTTAATAAAATAAGTCTGGCTTAAAGGATATGCAGTGTTACAGTCTGTAAAGTTTGTTTAGACATCTTAGACCACAGGTCGACGATGGCACCTGATCCTAAACATTTATTGATTTCTGAATCCGTTGTTTAGGGGTGGTGGGGGTTACAACACACCCGCACGGGATTGTGTGCCGCCAACTACAATCAGAGGAGATCAACGTCAACGTACGCCCCAATTAAGACAAGGAAAGAGATGGATATTGATTCAGGGAGCCATCTTAGTAAGATAAAATAAGCGACATTTCTTTGGCTTCAGGAAGAGATTGCAGTTGACTTCCCTTCTGCAGGAATCACTATGGCAACCCGGTCCCCCGGAGAATAATCAAGTGGGCCTTCTACGAATCTTATTTAAGGAGGGAGAAGACACTAACTGTGAAGAGTGGCGAAATTAAAGGCTTGGTTTAACAGCCAGAGCCACACTGTGGCCCATTCCAACTTTATCGACACCCTGGCTAGGACAGTCACCTCACTGGAAGTTCACACCCCTCAATCAATGGGCTGTGCAAATATTTGTATAAGATTTATGATTTTTTTTTATTTTTATTTATGAATCTCTCATTTCCTAATAATAATAACATTAATAATGATAAAATAATAATAATTTGTTTGCTTTGTATTTTTTGCCACCCTTATATGCCTTTAATGAATGTGTTGTCTCTCCTAGTTAGCTGGACCAGTGAGGCTCACAATGGCCTCTCGGGCAGTCTGTGTCTGGTTTGCTGTGACATGAATAGACCATGCACAGTCAGCTCCAGCAAAAAGAGCCAGAGGATGCATAGCTGGCCTAGGCAACACAAAGGGACTGCAGCCGATGCTGAAACCGTCGGGGGCTGCCGGCGGCTAGGATTAACCTGGGCCCAATGACACCGAGAGCAGCCGCAGGGTCCGGCATGGGTGGATGGTGTCACTGCAGAGGACATCCATGGCTCAGTGGGCCTGCTGGTGTTTGTATGTGCGTGTGTGTGTGTGTGTGTGTGTGTGTGTGTGTGTGTGGGTGGGTGTGTGTCTATTCATACTATTGCACAAAATTAGCTGCAAAACGTGTTGTATATATACAGACACACGCACACAAACAAACACACACGTTATTATAAAGCAAAAAATTTCTACATAGATGTACTGTAATATATGCATATCGTTCACACATACGTACTGAATATAAAGAAATAGACATAATAATATATGCACTAATATATATATACATGATCCGCATACGGGAACTAAAATAAAGATAAAAAGCCATTTGTTTCTGCAATTTAGAAGATATTTAGGAGATCCCTTAGGCCTCCGATGTAATATGAGGCTCTTGAAATATTATATCATGATATAACATCCTCACTGGGCAGATGGGACAAAAGGAGGCATGACTCATCATTTGACGAGGTTATTGGTCCAAAGCGATGACCAAAAAAATAAATAAATAAGAAACCAAATAAAAAATCTATCTGGGTACTAATGTCTGTCTTATATATTGCATGTGGGATTAGGGGGGTTTGATTTGTTTGTAACACACTGATTTCACTCCGATTTCATTGTCATCTCGGGGGTATTTCCATCTTTCAATGTACATATTGACCAGGATTGTATATATAAAAAAGCAGGGTGACATAAATAACAGTCATGATGATTGGTCTTTGTAAAAGTGCCAGGTCACTGTGCTCTGAGGGCCACTAATAGAGAAATGGAGGTCTCTCAGTGGATGAATGCCAGTGGGTTCGCCCAACGTATTCTCCTTTCTGATTTATCACTGCATATGTCGTCCCCTTAAAACAATAAGGTGCTGATACAGAAATAAATACATATTGTTTTTACTTCAGCCCTAGGAACATACTTAGGCTGTACCTGCAGGTCTGAGATCTGTGATGTGTTTACGCACTGCTAAACTGGCTAGTATCACCACCCTTTTGCAGGTAACTACTGTAAGGTTACTTTAATTCTGAGTTTAACAATGTGTAGTGTATTCGTGAAACCAAGGTTTTCTAATGCTATGAAAAAAATGTTTTAATCAAATTTGACACATTACGCTGTTGAAATCGCCATGTGTAAACTAACACATCTTACCTGTAAATTGGAAACAGTCTAACATTTTGATGGATGCCTACAATAAGCTAAAATAAACAATTTCACTTACAAAAATACATAAAAAAAAATATTCAGTCTCTGTATTAAAATGTGACATAAATGTTGTTGTTAAATCATCAAGGATGATTGTGAATGGAATGTGAGAATGCCTTGGCCGTTCTGTCTCGTTGTCAGACACCCTTCAATGACTGAGCACTATTCATCCAAACATACAGAGTACATCAAATAAAAACATTGACTCATTTCTAAACAGTAGTTAAGAATGTATTCTATTGAGGTAAACCGTTGAACTGTCATTCGATTTTTTTCCCCACCTCTATCTCTCAAACACAGTGAGACATTGACAGCCCCTGAATAGCCGCACCCCATCACAGACCTTTTCCCGAGGGATCCAACATTGAGCAAACAAACTACCCCCCCCCCCCACCTACCACCCCTCTTTAAAACTGCATTACCAAGAGAACAATGGGAATAAAAAAACAAACAGGAAGAGAATCCTACCTCTGTAATGTCCTTTGACTGCCTCCTCCTGCCCTTTGTTAAGAAAAGGCTGTTTGCTTTGCTCTTGTGCTTATCACTTCTCCTGCTCACTGGCTGTAGTCCCCCCCCTGCCCCCGTGTTCGCAGCCCCCTCGTCCTCCTGCTCCAGCCGGCAGCCTCACCCCCCGTCTCCTCCTTTTTCTCACGGTCAGAAAAAAAACACAAACTAAAACAGACCCAAAGGCAGCGATAGCCTCCACACAGCCAGACAGACAGACCAGCTCCTATTGCCTGTCTCGGTGTGGATCCGTGCGGAGGAGGAAGAGAAAACCACACGATGTAACTCGTTGGCGGGGCTAGCGCTCAGCCAAGATGGCTCTGTTGTCTGGCTGTCCTCGGCAAAGGATGCTGAGCACTAGCGAGCCGGTGACATCATCAAGGAGGGAGGTGGCAGCACCATCAATGCAGCAGCAGGCGGTGAAATAGAGGGAGGGAGAGAGAGAGGGAGGGAGGGAGGGAGAGAGGGAGGGAGAGAGAGAGAGAGGGAGGGGGATGGTTAATAGCTAGGCAGAGAGGGAGGGCAAGAGATTAGTATCCCTGGCAGAAAAGAAAACACACATACACACCAAAGAGGAAAAAAATCCTCTTTGGAAACGGAGTCCGTGCAGGAATACCACAGCTTGGATGTGTTTAACCACGCGAGGAGCTTTAGAGGGTGATGTGAGGATTCCTTCTGAATAGAAAATATCCATTGGGTTACTATTAGAACACGAGGACAACAGTAACATGAGACACAACACATTATGTAGCAGTGAATTGATCCATCAGTAAGGCCAAAGCCTTTGTTATCGCGCCGGGAAGGGAACGAGCAGAAACACAATGTCTTTCCTTGTGGGGAGGGAAATGTGATGTCGCTGAGAGATGTTTAGCGATCAGTCGAAAACAAACTGTCAAGACTCCCAAGTTTTTATTCATAAAAATAAACATTCTGTATACGCGTATCCTATAGATTTATTGTATGGGTTACTTCACAGATGAGGGAGTGGTCACCAGTGGCATGACAAGGTATGTAATAGAACATATACATGTATGTGAACAAAAACAGCAAGACTAATTGCAGCAAAACTATCCAAATCTAATTTTTCATTTTAGAAATATGACACTTCCTTGATCAAGAGCAAAAAAAAAAAACTGAAGAAGAAAAAAACTAGACTCACGAGATATTTTCATTATGGAGTATTACCATTTCCGTGACACTGCATGACATACTATATGAACCCAGTGCGGTAAACCCTGGTTGGCTCTTTCTCTCTGTGCTACTGGGTTATCTGTGTGGGATTATATGTCCAATTCCTCTCAAAGGAACTGGGTGAAAATCTCCCTGCTGCTACTCTTCTAAACTCTGTAGCATGTCATCCACGTACGTATCACACTATGAACGCGGGATTGCCGGAGGATTTGAATGCAGTGCTATTCCTTCTTAGAGGCATCTGAGGGATTATCCCAGAGTCCCACAATAAAGGCTTCCTCCACAAAAGAAAAATCCCTTCAGAGGAAGAAAGAATACAATTCATACTGTACTGAGACGAAGCTACATGCAACTACTTTCTCTCTAACAGGGTTATAAGGCTAACCTTCATCGTACTGGTCCTAACCTGATTATGCTTAGATTCATAATAACTAAAATATCTATACATAAAAAAAAAATACTTCCAATTTAATCCGACACCAAAACAATGGCATTTTGCCGGTAAATAAATAATGATATACGCGTTTTAGATACGAAAAAAACACCCAGACTGCATCAGAGAGCAAGGCCTTCGTGTCAGAGGTTGGAGGGATGAGACTGTCCGTATCTGGAAGGCTAGCTGGAGCAAACTGGGCCCCGTTTCGGGTTTCAGCCATCCTGAAACACAATGCAGTTTGTGTTCAGTGACCTTGCTCTTTTGCTTTGTTTCTTGTACGGAGGCACTAGACACTCTCTCTCTCTCTCTCTCTCTCTCTCTCTCTCTCTCTCCCTCTCTCTCTCTCTCTCTCTCTCTCTCTCTAAATATTTGACTCTATCTTTGTCTATTGCATTATTTTTCTCTCCCTTTCTTTTTATCCTGACTCATTCGCAGGCTCTTCCAGCAAAACCAACTGCTTGTTTAATTCAACAGCATTAACGTTTCAAGGTCTCGCTGCCTGGGGCTTCAGAGTCTACTGTTGAAACCAGTGTGCGCATTTCACAGGGCTGTGCATAGATGACACACATTTCAATATACACAGGACAGGATGTTTGACTATCCGTTATGCTATACTCCACTTCAAAAGACAATATTGTTGAATGGACTTGGGGTTGAGAGAAGATATGTCGTTGGGGTTTTCAAGTGACTAACGTCCAGATGTTATTTTGTGCCCACAACACCTCCAGAAGGCCTAACGGTGAGCTATGATGTCTCAGAACCACTCCCCTCTTTACTCGTTCTCGGCTTTGATTTTATCTTTGGATTCCATTCCCGCCCCGTTGCTAATGCACACAACAGTACATGATGAACCTGAAGCAAATGATTTTATCAACAGCGAGAGTCTAAAAAAGTGAGAGTTGCAGTCTAGAAACACATCAGTAGTCTTTATGTTTTTGCTGGGAATTTTCCTAGCAACTTAGTCAATTTCTCCCATCTGCATTCCAATATTGTGTTTGAGGAAATCAGAAAATGTACAAATGTCAAACAGTGACCTCACGACATGGCAACCATTACGCTCATTTGTGTCAACTTCAACCGATCAGGGCTTTGTGCTTTGTTCACAACACACCCAATAGATCGAACTCTCCTGTTCTGTCGCTCATGTTATCTGCAAGTCCACAACATTAAAAACAGAAAACCACAACACACCCTTTAAACAGACATGCATCAAAAACCAACCAGGGACACCTATGGTATCCCATAGCACAACCTACCAGGGACACCTATGGTATCCCATAACACAACCAACCAGGGACACCTATGATGGTAGCCGTTTTTATGCTATGGGTTGATTGCATGTGCTAGTGACCAGACGGGTTGACCCCACTCGACCTCGAGTGACCTTCGACAGGGTTGCAGACTTTCAAAGCTGCGCTGACCTTTGATAACAGCACGCGGAGCTCCACTGGTTCAGGGCCGTCCAGGTCAGTGAACCTTGGAGCCACGATAACCAATAAAGTTACGTAAGACTCCAGGGGGGAGGCACCCTAGGAGGGCACTGATCATCGGCCAACTGTGAGCACATGTGAGCCAAGCCAAAGGCACGAGGGACAGTTAGTGTAGGATAATAAACAATAGAAACGCAGGCAAGAACATCAGAGAGATGGAGGTGGGCTCGACCGCCCGTGCTGTTAGGAGTAAACGGGTGTTGGTCGGCACCGAAATCCGTCCGGCTGTTATTCTGATCCAAGATGGGAAAATCCACGCCATCCTTTCAGATCCCGGGGCCTCGGTGGAGCTTGATGCTGCGTGTGAGGTAGGCCCCTTCCACATGTACAGCTTGCTCCCCCTGCTGGAGAGAAAACAGAAAGGCACAAACAAACATGCATCTAAAAAAATAATGATATTTGTGATGTTAAAATGTGTCACCCATGAGAATGGGTGGGGATGCATATGGAATAGACGAGTGGTTTGGAACGACAGGTGTGGGACGTGGGGGAGCGCGTGGTGATGCCGGGCCTCGTCGACAGCCACGTCCACGTCAACGAGCCGGGACGCACGATGTGGGAGGGGTTCTGGACGGCCACGCGGGCCGCCGCCGCCGGAGGAGTCACCACCATCGTGGACATGCCGCTGTAAGACGCCTCCTCTCTGAACTTCTCCTCCCTCTGGGCTGTGATTCTATGACGTGTGCCTGTCACTTAATTTAATGTGTCACCTTAAAGATGGTTCATAGTTAAAGGTAAACAAGTCCCCTAAGGTCAAAGGTCAAGCAGCAGCGGGGTCAACAGAAGCTGTGGAAAATGGCCCGGAACACCACAACAATAATGAGCTTGAGTTAAGCAATGCTTTGGATTTTAAAAGTTGGATGTTCAAAGTCAGTTTTTCAAAAACGGAAACAAATCTTGAAATAACACGACCTGTGCGCCTATGCTCTGTTGCTTCCACCAAGGATGTAAGAGCTAGATTGTGGTGCATGGTGTATCTTCCTTGAGAAAGGCTCTTCCTGCACCAAGCCATTAGGTGTTTGAGATTAGCCATCCAGCCACAGAAGGGGCATGTTGGATCCTCACCTACCCATTGGCTAAGATTTGTCACTGTTAGCGGTACATAGTAGATAGCCTTTACAATGACGCTAATTCTTTTGAAATCCAATTCCCACAAGTCCTTCTTCAGTAAGAAGAGCCATTCAAGTTAGCTTTAAACAACGATTAATTCATTTAACAAAGACGAAAAGCTAATGCTTATTGATTTGTTTTTTCTCCTATTTCCATAGCAACAGCATCCCTCCCACGACCACCGTGGACAACTTTAACGAGAAGACAGAGGCCGCGGCAGGGCAGTGCTTTGTGGACGTAGCCTTCTGGGGAGGAGTCATCCCCAACAACCAGGCACTGCTTTACCCCTTCAAACCTGAATAACAACTTAATTACGATTACCACACTGATGCATTACATTCTGTGCCCCCCACCCCCATCCCCTATCCTAGTTAGAACTACGACCTTTGACCCGGGCTGGGGTGGCTGGGTTCAAGTGTTTCCTGATACACAGCGGAGTGGACGAGTTCCCTCACGTCACTAACCGTGACCTCCACACAGCCATGGAACAGCTCCAAGGAACTGGGACCGTTCTCCTGGTATGATCCAAGGTTGCAAAACAAACGCTACCGGCATCAAGTTGGTTTGTAATATTCTATGAAGGCCTGATGATGACATTGCAAGTCCCCTTGGGACCAAAAAAAAAAAAAAAAAAGGGAATTCAATACCATTCCATTTCTGATTACCACATCAATTGTCTGGCAGTGTTGCCGTAAATAAAAAAAAATGTCCACAGCCTTGGACAAAAAACCATAACATTTTAGTTACAAGCTTAGGCGCTATCCAACATAATGTATAAAGTTAGTAAATTGAAAACTCACTCGATGCTTAAGATTTGTCATTTGTATGTAATGAAATTCTTGGTTTTACTATTTCGTCCAAAGTTTCACGCAGAACAGGAAGTTCCCCAGGTGACACAGGAAGATGAAGGTGAATCCATTTTGTTTACTACCATGGCCATTCAATATTGTGCATTGTTTCACTACAAGGGCTTGATTAGAATCCATAATCAATAATTATGTTGATTCCTTAAAAATAACAAAATCATCTTGTCTAATACTTTTTATTGTTAAAACCAGACCCAAAAGAGTACTCCACTTTTCTGAAATCCAGGCCAGATGTCATGGAGTTTGAAGCCATTCGAACTGTGACAGAACTCTGCCTGCAATACCAGTGAGAGGTTTTACACACTCACTGGCCTTCAAGTCATAGCATCACATATTTCTATTTCTTCACATACACGCAGTTTTCTATATAAGAGTATAAAATATATTTTAATAATTGAGCATTAATAAATAAAAAATTGCACAGTGCTTGATTTAACTTGTTATTAAAAGCAAGGGTTAGTTTTTCATTATGCATTTATGTAGGTTTTATACTATGTACTATACTGGTACATTATTTGTCCTAACCTGTAGATACCTTGTTATAAAGACACACACGACATGGCTAATACTTCCTCCGTCTAACCAAGGGTGAGGTGCCACATAGTCCACCTGTCCTCCGCCCAGTCTCTGCCACTGATCCTGGCTGCACGTCAGGCTGGAGCCCCCCTCACCGTGGAAACCACCCACCACTACCTGACTCTGTCCTCTGAGGACATCCCCACTGGGGCTACACAGTTCAAGTGCTGCCCTCCGATCAGGAGCAAAGCTAACCAGGTTCAGTGTGCACAGTAGCCACTGAGTGTTTTTGTTACCATTTGCAGAAAACAATAAGACAAAAGACAATCAGAGCTGGACTTTATTATCTGTAGCTGTCAGGGAAATACGAAGCACATCTTCAAGTGCTGTCCTCCTATCAGGAGGAAAGCTAACCAGGTTTAGTGTAGACATTAGCCCCTAGGTTTTAGTAGCGCTGCACATCATTAACTGTTGCAGTTGTGGAAATATAAAACAATGTGCTGTCCTAACTCGGCTCAATGTGCACACTTAATAATAATCCATAATAATTTATACCATTTATCATTATTTGTTCTAGATAGCCACACTGTTTAACACTGTGTGTGTGCGTGTGTGTGTGTTTGTGTGTGTGTGTGTGTGTGTGTGTGTTGTTAGTTGCAAGAGACAAATAGAGCTAGATATAATTGGATGTCATTGTTGTGGAAAAATCAAACCATGGCTGTATTTCTATCGCAGACTGGAACATTGAAAGGCGTAAAATAGTAACAACGAGTAATTAAAGGATCTTTGTCTCCAACAGGAAGAGTTGTGGTGTGCGCTGAAAGCAGGCCAGATCGACATGGTGGTTTCGGATCACTCCCCCTGCACCCCTGACCTGAAGAAACTGGACAGCGGAGACTTCACGCAAGCATGGGGAGGAATCTCCTCTTTACAGTTCGGTAAACGTGTAGCCAAACCGCTAATAGGGCCTTTTCCATCACGCACTGCTTTAACTAGAAACGTCACTGTCCCTGTCTTGACTGTTTGTATAACTTACTCTAACTGTGCCATGTGTGAATGTGAAAAGTCCATGCCATAGTTAACTGACGAATATTGCAATGATCATTCAATGATGATTCATAAAGGTTGCTAAAGCGATACCAGCCAGGCAGCTATCAAAAAATACAACAGTCCACTACGATATGTACCTTAAGCTAACTGTAATCATATTTGAATGAAAATATCAAAGATAGCTAGTGGCTATTTTACTACATTCAACCCCCCGGACCCTCTTGAAGATCGCGTGAAACAGGGCAAAGTCTTCAGGGGAGTAAACAAACTCAGAGCGCTAGTTTGCGGAACAGCCTAATCATTTACCACTTTGAAACAGTGAGCGGGCAGGTGAAAGTCTGTTGCCATGGCAAATTTGTAGAGTTACATAGTCTATCAGCTCAGTCATTCTCCCTTACAAACATGCCAAAAACACTAAGGTTATTCATACATGGTGTCTCTTTGAACAATAGCACCATTACATCGTTCCTAGCTCTAATTCTAATTCTCATTGAATTTATTGATTGTAATTTAATTCGACAATGATTTAAAGACAATACCCTGTGTTTGTTTTGTGTGGGAAAACTGGTTGGATTCTGTAACTGAAATTGTCCTTTCTCTTCCACCGTCTGACGGTTTGATTCGTTCAGGTTTACCTCTGTTCTGGACCTCAGCCAGTCAGAGGGGCTTTAGCCTTCCCGACGTGGTTAAACTTCTCTGCCAGAAAACCGCCCTGCTCTGTCGCCTTGACAACCAGAAGGGCAATCTCATCCCCGGGCACGACGCGGACTTGGTCATCTGGGACCCAGAGAAAGAATTTGAGGCAAGTTACAAAAATAATGGAAGGTCACTGAAGATATAATTTATTTTATGGAAGTAAACTTCTTGGTAATGGCCACTATATTGACATAACATTGGATACAACATCATACAGTATGTGTATAGTAGATGAAATATTAGGAGCATATAAAATTATCTTCTATTTTATTGCAGGCCATCCATGATTTAAATCACTGATCCCAGACACATTTGACAGATGTGCTACCACTGATATGTCAGTTCAAATGTAAAAACATGGCTCAAGTTCGCTTGGCACTTACATCAATTGATTAACTTTATTTTGGTTTACTCTTCTTAGGTGAAAGAGGCCAGCATACAACATAAAAATAAGGCAAGCAAAAATACTAAACAAAACAGAAATCATGAACAAGAAATTAAAACTGGAAGAACGACAATTCCATTGTGAATTGGTGAAGAATTCTCTAACGCCGTCGTTGCTTTATTTTTTATCTGCAGCTGACTCCGTACCTGGGGGTTAAATTGAGAGGGGAGGTGTGTGCCACCATTGTCAGGGGGCAAGTTGTCTACAGAGAGGGATCCTTCTCTCCTCGACCATTGGGGACCCACCTCTTCATCCCCCAGGGAAAAGAACAGACTCAACTCTAAAAGAGCGCAAGGTCGAATAATAACTGACAAAATAAATAAAGAAGCTTTTAAGCAATGGGTTTGTTTTGTCATTATGTTTCTGTCGTTCTACATATAACGGCACATTACTGCACTAGCTCTCAATAAAATCTTAAATAAAATATTTCATGTCATAATTATACTGACAGCCTATAGATGTGCATTTTCTATTAACAATCAAAGACTAATATATCATTATGCTACTTGAGTGAATTCCTCATTCAGGGATTGGAGTGGCAAAAAAAAGTTTGTGCTCTGTTGCATTTGTGAGTGTTGGGAACTGCGTGTTTGTTTGTGGTCTCACTGGAGTATATTTACAAAATACATTTCACAAAACCGAATGATAAAGGTGAAGACTTGCTATCCAGTAAATCAAAAGTCAGTCACTGTACAATAGATAACTATCATCTATACAAGACGAATGATAGGGTGCCTTTAGTGTCACAATCCAGACTATGGTCAATCATTCACAAGTACATTGAAATCGTACAAGATCACTCTTTAGTTTTACACATATAAAATACCACTAGAATTAGTCTTTGTTTGGATTAACACCCAACAATACATACATACAAAAGAAAATAGAGAGTGAACCCCCCAAAAAGGAAGAAAGATTCAAGAGTAAGCAAAAAACGAAAACATTGTGTAAACAACCAGCCGATTCAAGGCTGTTACATCAGAGGACCCGCTGTCAAAAGAACTACTGCGGACAGTAGACAGGAGCAGGGTAGAGTTCAAAGCTAGTTTTACCTTACCCGTGTCTTGACAGCTACAGATGATGTCTTCGCTATCTGTGCCACCACCGGAATGCCTGAAAAAACCTTTTGTGGCACCTCATCGCTATATGTTTGGACCAGGGCCTTCCAACGTGCCCCCTCGTATCTTAGAGGCTGGGGCTAATCCGATTCTTGGACACATGCATCCAGAAGTGTTTGAGGTAGACTAAATGACGCCCGTGGCTAAAAAAAATTATTTGAAAAAGTTTAAAGGTAACATGTAGAATGTTGTAACATGTGGAATGACCAAACCTTGCTTAGGGAATGTGATAGATAATTAAATGAGTGAAACTAATTCTCTATAGTCTCCCGAACACTTCGGCAATACAAGTCCTTAATAAGCAAGTATATGGACAGCACAGCATTTAGTTGACTCATAAGCAAATACGATTGGATTAAATCACCTATGTTCAGCAGTCTTCTCCGCTAAAGCATCAAGTATTGTCTCATCTGTCAACAGCAGTATTCTCCACTCCATTAAAGTATTGTTCTGTTTTCTAGCTAATGAGTGACATCAGAAGTGGAATCCAGTATGCGTTTCAAACACAGAACAACGTGACTATTGCTGTGAGTGGCGCGGGACACAGTGCTATGGAGTGCGCCATCATTAACATTTTGGAACCTGGCGAGAGCTTTCTAACCGCCGTCAACGGCATTTGGGGAGAACGGGCGGGAGACATGGCCGGAAGGATAGGTAATTGTACATAACAAAATTTACACCAGAATGGGTTGTGTTGAAGGTACTCTTTAATACATTTTAAGATGATAAAATATTTTTTGGGGTCTGATCCAACAGGTGCCAATGTACATTCCATTGTAACCCAAGCGGGTGGTTGTTTCACGAATGCAGAAATTGAACAGGTAAAAGATCATTTTAAAAAACAAACATAAGTAGTCTTTTGTTCTACCCGGTACTTAATATATGATGAATTGCCGTGACGTCTGTCAAATTGCCACTACAGGCATTGTCCAAACACAAGCCAGTGCTGTTCTTCCTTACCCATGGAGAATCCTCCACAGGAGTCGCACATCCATTGGATGGTATCGGGGACTTATGCCACAAGTAAGCGGTGGGGTGGTTTGCAGTACATAATAAACCTAAACTCCCTTACGGTCAATAGAAAGTCATCATGTGTCAAATTCATAGTAGTTGCAGTTTGTACGTAAATGTACTGCCACTGTCCTTAAGGACACACAAATACCAACTGCCATAAAAACTCATTTTCTATAATCCTCCTGGTATGTAGTCGAAATAAGATACATATTGTGATTTGGCATCTTAATTCTCTCCTCCCAGGTATGACTGCCTGTTTCTTGTTGACTCTGTGGCATCCATGGGAGGTGTTCCAATATACATGGACAAGCAAGGCACGGTCTAGATGGGGGGAAAAAACAACTATTAATATTTACTGTTACATCATTCCTATAAATGAACCCTCGTTGATGATCAGATAATGAATGTGCATATTGGGGGGCTTTGCAGGGATTGACATTTTGTACACAGGCTCTCAAAAGGTTCTGAATGCACCCCCTGGGACAGCACCCATCTCGTTCAGTGAAAGAGCTTGGTAAGAAAACTAGCGGGCTAATAAAAGATGAATCCAATTTGCAACAATTTGCAAGCAATAGCCTGAAAAGCCGAATGCTATTCAGACAGATGGCGCAATGTTGGTGCAATCTACTTGTGAACACTTAGGACTAAGATATTTAGCATTTAAATATTATCATTTCTGCTTCTGTCCAGCCAGAAAATCTTCAACCGTAAAATAAAGCCAGTGTCTTTTTTCTTGGACATGAGCTGGCTCGCCAACTACTGGGGATGCGATGGTAAACCCACAAGAAAGTGAGACTGATATTCCACTACAGTATAGGAAAATATCATGAAAATCCAGCTTTCTTTACACTGAACATCACTACATGCGTGAAATAATTGCTACCCAGGAAAATGCAGCTTTTCTTCAGTGCTTCTCCTAGTGCTCTTTAGTCATTACAGAAATTTTTTACTGTAGATACCATCATACCGCTCCTATTTCCGGCTTTTATTCGCTAAGAGAAGGTCTTTCAATACTTGCTGAAGAGGTAAGGAACGCTTATTTGAAGATGCAATGTTCTAAACTTTTCTGAAACTATTTGATGTCAAATTGAATATTTAGGCCAAGCCGTAGTGTCTGTGCAAGATCATTATCGTAAATAAGTCTGTGTGGGTCCGAAAAGATTTAAATAGGTGCACCAAGAAGTATTCAGCCTGTAACAAGAACGTACACACTACCCACAAACCCTTGTGTGTATTCCCTAAGGGCCTAGAAAGCTCTTGGGATAGACACCAGGAGGTGGCAGAGTATTTCCATACTGCCCTGGAGAGGATGGGGCTCAAACTGTTTGTCAAAGACAGAGTAAGTGTTATCGCTATTGACCCTGGCAGTACAGACTCCACATTTGACCAACTGAACCTCGACCTTTGAACTCCAAATAAATCAGTCACCTGTGTTTTCAGCTAAGAGCTTAAACAAATAACAACATCTATGTAAAAAGTGCATTCCACTGTATAGAACTTAAGATATAATAAGTATACATTATGTACGAGGCATAAAAATGTACACATGACATTGTTTGAACCGTGACAGAGTGCCCGATTGCCCACCGTGACAACAATAGTTGCCCCTCCTGGGTACGACTGGAAGGAGATCACGACCTACATCATGAAAACACACAACCTAGAGATCTCTGGGGGGCTTGGACCCTCCGTTGGCATGGTGAGAGAAACTGAGCAACGCTAGCATGTTCCAGAATGAATTCTGAGAATTACCAGGAGGACATTGTGTCCAAGTCATTAAGAGTCAAGAGTCTATGGACTGTGTGTCCAAGTCTTTAAGAGCCAGGGGTCAGTAAAGTAGTAGAGTTGTTTTATTTAGCTCTTTTCTCATGTAAAATGCACAACAACTGTATTCATCTCTGCCATTTTGAATCAAAGTCCCATGATGTTTGCTCTATTTAGGTGTTGCGGGTAGGACTCATGGGATGTAACAGCAGAAAGGCCTACGTTGACATGGTGATTGGAGCTTTGAAAGATGCTCTAAAACACTGCCATAAAAGCAAGGTGTAACAATTTAATCTACTTGAATTTGTTTTTGAACTGTGAGGCGACTTCAGCTACATTTACTATTTTTGTTTGAAACGTGCCATTGAAATAGATAAAAGTCATAATAAATAAATGTCTTGAATGATTTATTTCACAACCGTTTGGTTTGCTGTTAGTTTAGACCCGTAAGGGACTGGAATACTGCCAGGTGAACACAATGCAAATTTTTAACACAGAATGTAAATTATATTCATGTACGACTGTCCTTGTGTTTTTGAAAATTTTAACAAATAGGACCATTATAAACAGACGGCTTTTCCTACTCATTTTAATACTGCAATACTAGCGTGTAGAACGGCATTTGAATTCTAAAACAATAACAGTTTTAGTTCGGCTAAATACTATACCATATGCTTCATAAAAATCTATGCGTTTCAATGACTCCCCCCTCTGGTTTAAATTAGGGTAATAGGCTCGATGTCAAAAAATAAATAAATAAAAAAACATCAAGTAGGACTCGATGACGAATTATAACCACACAGCCTAGTCCATTGACCACAGGCAGGTGGCACTGGTTCCCTTCTGCTGAAGCTTTGGGTGCTCCCGTAGATAACGAAGTACTGAAAGGCTGCCTGTTTCAAAGAAGTCCAACTAACACTGCTCACTTACAACGACAACGCACACATACAAAGTGTATTTTTATTTGTATTATTATTATATCTGTAGTTTGATTAATACACAAAACATGTCTTGTGGCGTTAATTCGAACTGGAAATGAACGTCATATCCTACTTCCGTGTTTATATGGCGCGCAACAGAAATACTTTTACAGACACATTTTTTTATTTGAATTTGTAATGACTTGTAGAAGAGGAGCTCTAATTGTGCTCGAGGGAGTAGATAAGGCTGGGAAAACTACACAATGTAGCAAGCTCGTTGAGGAATTGCAACGAAGTGGCCGCCCAACTGAGCTTATGCGATTTCCAGGTAACGTTCAATCTGTCAATTCAATTAAATACCGAATTACTGACAATCATCAATACAGCGTGGTTATATCACTTTAATCTACATTGTTTTAAAGAAAGAACTACAATGATTGGGCAGCTGATCAACGCTTACCTCCAAAAGACAAGCCACCTTGAAGATCACACAGTGCATCTTCTCTTCTCTGCCAACCGATGGGAACTTGTGTAAGATATTTATAATACCTGCTCCTCCAAGACATCTGCTGCGGTAGGGTTCAAGAAGGTTTATATTTATGACAACAGTACTACTTATGTTGAAATAATGTTAATGATTACGATAGTAATTAAACGGACAAGCCATGCACATAAACATTTTGCAAACATATCGGTAGTCGAAGTAACAAGTGTTATTTATGTTTTGATTCCATGTATTTTTTCCCCTTTTTATTACCGGTGTTGCCGCCACTTTATTGGATGTTCCCTATGAACGGGTTGACCCACAGTCCCTTGATAAAAGAGAAGCTTAATAGCGGTATTAATCTGGTTGTGGATCGCTATGCCTTCTCTGGGGTTGCTTTTACCAGTGCAAAGCCGGTGAGTCACTACACAGTTGCACTGCGTCTCACAATACATGCATTCACACTTATGGACTTTGCCTCTCAGTACATTAACATGCACTGGGCTTTCTTTTACTGTCAGTCGTACCATTAATATAATGTTGACTTTGACGTTGCTATATGCACCTATGTAATCTACGTATGGAAAAGTACTAGTTCATTTGTTGAAATCCAAGAAAGCTTGCATCGCAGTTTGAAATGAATCCCGATGGTATTGTGCTGTCTTCACGGAGCAAAGGGCTTCAGTTTGGACTGGTGTAAGATGCCGGATGTGGGTCTGCCTAAGCCAGATCTCGTGATGTTCCTTGAACTCAACCCTGCCCAAGCCGAACTCAGAGGCCAGTTTGGACGTGAGCGCTACGAGACCAGCGCTTTCCAGAAAAACGTGCAGAAGAAGTTTGAACAACTAATGGAAGACCCTTCAGTTAACTGGAAGGTAAACTGCATGGGAAAATAATTACGCCCATATTTTATCACAGGGATTTGTCTTCTTTTAACTATGCTTTTTTCAGTTTAGTGCAAAACTTCATTACATTTGGCAGTCTTGCTGAATTGTTATCTAAAAGGAAGGCATGTTTTGCTTTGTTTCTTCAGTTCTGCAGTTGCTTCCCCAAGGCAGCATGTGTTTAGCCTCTATAAGAAAAACACAATAGTAAATCAAATGTGTTGTAATAGCACTGTTTTTTTTGTTGACTTATTACTGTTTTCTTTTAAGGTGATTGATGCATCCCAAAGCATTGAGGATGTGCACACATACATTAAGAATAACAGCCTAGACGCCATCGAAAGGGCAGTGAATGAACCTATTGGAGAACTATGGAAGTGAAGTGTTGTGACTGTGTCCTTTCTAAAGTATTCAAAAGACAAAAACCTGGCACCTCACACAGTATTACGCAGTACAACTGGAGGAAAATTCTTGGTTATTCAGACGGTAGATTATATCCTCAGTTATGTCACATGGCAAAGAGAAAGTCTTTTTTAACTTTTATAATAGCTTTTTTTATTATTATTACATTTTTTCCTTCATGTCCTACACAGTGTGCTGTGTAAATAAATATTCTTTAAATGAAGTAGTGTACAGATGTTGGACATGACAATGGTACAAGTCTTTACAACGAATACAAGCGGTTACCTTGCTGACTAACCACATTTAGATTTCCTTTCATCTGTTTCTACAGCTTAGTGGTTAATGAAACTGTTCAAGCTGCTTTGTTTACAAATCTACAATAAAAAAAACATTTAGGACCCTAATTCAGATTTTGGCCAAGCAGCCCAAATGTGTGGCATTTCTGTTTGCGTTTGAGGGGCAGGAAGCAGGGGCAGGGGAAAGGCACAGTATCACTTCAAAACAAACATTCAAAGTGTTAAGACTGAAATTAGAAAACACGCAATGAGGTGATGGTGGCTTAATAATGATGCGCAGACAATGTTTCTCTTGAACGTCCCCCCTGCTGGACGGCCTCTCTCCGAAAGCAGCAGTCAGCAGTTTGTTGAGAGGGAGAGCACGGTGTGACTTCGCCGTTTGGTGCCGGACTTGTTTGAGATGTCGCCGGCCCTTCTCGCCTTCCCTCTCTGATACGGGGGAAGGACCTGGCGGCTGCTTGCCGGGACAGTGAAATCGTGTCCTCTTCGTCCTCACAGAGATAGTATCTCAAACTCCTCGTCTTCAGAGTCAAAAAAACGTTCCAGCCTATCGGAATCGGAGAAATCTGGAAAGCGGGAGAGTAAAATAAATTGTAGATTGAATACATTTGATGCTGTAGACATTTCTAGAGCGATACAGTTTTATGCATGATTCTGAACACACACACATGCCACAGGACTGCTGTCTGCTGCAGCATGGCAGTCTACCCTGGTTAAATTAATAAATGGATGATGATAATGGTACCTGGTGTTAGATTGAGCACATCCATGCTGGCTGTGTGACACGGCTGGCTGTCTACCAGCTCAAACATAGGTAGGCCTCCTCGTGTGCAAGACATCTAAAAAAAACAAAGGCGATTTTACATGTATTTGAATCACACTGCCCTTTTTTTTTTCTTATTTAACACATTCGCTAACAAGTATTTTATAAAAAGGTCTATGCATTATAAGAGTTAAAGAGTGGGGGGGTACGACACCTTTCTGATTCGCATGCACCAGTCATCGAAGTCATCCTCTGTTTGGCAGAAGAACCCCTGTTGAGAACAGGAGGGGGGGGGGAAACAGGGCTCCAATGGGATGGTGTCACAGAAAACCTGCCTAAAACATTTACTGCTAAAGGCACACTTCGTTGTTAATCTAATGTGGTGTGATTAGCAGGTCATTGCACATATTACTGCAATGTTTGAGAGGTGCCTATAAATTAAATGTATTATTATGTATTTTTGAACATCAAATGATGCTATTGATATTATGATATTATTATTTTTAACATAAAAAAGACGAGGTTATTATTGTTGAACTTAAGGTGCAGCGTGTAGCCTTCTCTGACGCATCACAACGCCTCATATCCCCCCCGTAGTGCTGCTTCTCTTACTGCTGCGATGGACGGGTCCAGTTCACAGATGTGCATGCGGCAGGGCGGGTGCTGGCAGTGGTAGGAGCAGTCGGGAACCAGGAAGTCCTCACAGGGCTCCACTGAAGGTTGCGTGGTGTGGGGGTCTAGATAAATGAGTTGATCCCCTGAAAAGATAACAAATAAATCCGTCAGAATATGGCAGGATAAAATAAAAAATAAAAACCTCCGAAGATACCCCACAGTTAATTATTGCAACTAGTAAATGTTCAAATTCAATCGTTTTAAATGGAACAACCGTCTCAGATTTTAGAGTGCAGAAAATACACATCTTAAATTTACTATCTAAAAATATGAAAGTCAGCTGTCCAAGGATTTTTGTGTCAGTGCGTTTGATTTTGGATCTAGGAACGCTACGCACCCACATAGCCGATGAAGTAATGGGCACTATTGGGTTTCCCCCCGATTACTCCGAGGGACTGGGGAAGCATGAAACAGTGCTGTGAACAGAAAAGAACGCGGATAGATTTAGCATGTTGGTCAAACTTTAACGAAACTTGTAAATTAAGTTGACTATTTGCTAAGTTTTTGTCTAGTAGGTAAAGCTATATGCTATGGTAAGGTAAATCGATGCGATGGTTTTTCAGTGTTGTATCTTTCTGACAGTGGATCTCCTTGTGCTTCCCTTAGTTACTGAATTCATTAATAGTTAAAGCGAACGAAGCACAATCATATTCACACAATCATGTTCTGAGAAAATATGTAACCCAACTAACTAAATATGACCCAACTAAAGGCGAAATAGTATGCATTCCAATCATTGAAAATATTTGAAGTTGAAGGGGAATCTTTTATCAAAGACATCGTTGGTAATTTGTGGCTGTGGAAACCTTTTATCATGATTGTTGGTAATCTGTCTTTTTGAGACTATTTGATCATAATCATTGGTAATCTGTGGATTTGGGAATCTTTTTGTCACAAGCATTGGTAATCTGTGGCAGTGGGGGGCCGCGTCTAGAGGGTCTCTCACCTTCAGGGTCTCGATGTAGGCCTCGTTGATGTCGCTGAGGCCCAGCCTGAGAGGGATCAGCAGCACCAGCGGTTTCCACAAAGCCGTCTCCTCGTCGGTCAGGGCGCAGGCACCCTCCAGGCAGCCGTTGAAACCCTGTCGAGCCCCCTCTCCAGGCTCCGTAAAGGCTGACCCTCCGTAATCCAGCCAAGGCATACAGAGACGTTCTGAAGGGGGGAGGGGGGGGGGGGGGGGGCAAGGTGTTATGACATTTAAGCGGATGGCTTTTGTTTTGGGGGGGTCCAAGTTCCTTATTT
>JAVQJS010149787.1:0-21106 GCA_036024795.1 Galaxias rostratus | reverse complement strand
CCCCCCCCCCCCCCCCCCCCCCCCCCCCCCCCCCCCCCCGCCCCCCCCCCCCCCCCCCCCCCCCCCCCCCCCCCCCCCCCGGGGCGGCTCCGATCGACGGAGGAGGCAGCGAGCGCCGGGAGCATCCTTCATCCGTCCCTCCTCCCTCGGCCAAACCCCCCTTTTCACGCCCTCCCTCCCCTCCTCCTCTCGTGTCCCTCTCTCCACCACCTTCCGCTCCCCCCTCCCCTGTCCTCCTGCCTGGCTCAGTGCGTTCCCCGCCTCTCTGAGCCCGGCACATTCCTCCGCTCGGCTCTGCGCTATGGAGACGACACAGAGAGGGCTGGCTGCAACCCGCCGCAGCCAGGGCAGCCAAGGGGCAGTGTGGGCCGGATAGGACCAGGGGAACGGGAGGAGCCCCCTCGCTGGCACACGCAGCCTCTGAAGGAGCACAGGCGGTCGGGGGCAAACAGGCAAGCAGGGTCCAGGGGTCTATTTGCCTGAGGAATTCAACAGGGTTGACCAGTATGTGCCGCCAAGTTTGATTGGGGGGGTTGCATTGTACCTTCCTCTCGGACTATAGGGTGACTTTGGATGAGGATTTAAGAGCCCATGTGCAGCGGCTGAGCACTGGAGCTCGAGCACATGGACGTGTTTGGGTTCTCGAAGATGGCAAAGCCGTCAGGGTGAGTGATTGTCTGGGTGTTTGTGTGTTTGATGATGTTACTGCTTGAATGTGCGTGCGTGTTTGCTTGTGTAGCTTGATGTGCTTGTGCGGGAGTGCGTGGCGGTGAATTCTGACTGCTTAGAAACAGGGCACTTGGCCAATGATGAAGCGGTCCTGAAGTTGCTGAGGGAGGAGACTTTTCGTGACATTGGCTACCGTCGCGTGCCTGTTCCGATAAGTTGCCAACAGCTGAAGGATATTACTATCGGTGTAACGTAAACAAAAACCAAACAACATTGGACTTCTGGATAGTAAGCTATCATGAATGCAATTCATATCTTAGCATTCATTCATTAAGTATTTTGGTCGGTATATAGCCTGAGTAAGGGAGAGAGAAAGAGAGAGAGAGAGAGAGAGAGAGGCACTTTGTAAGCAGTGATAATAACAGGCTCAGTGCACAAGAAGCCCTGATCAGTGGGATTGTACTCTCCATTCACCCTGCTACCCCAGCGGCAGTCCTGCCGGGTCACACACACACATGCACAAAGAGGGAGGCACATATGCGTGCGCGCACACACACACACACACACACACACACACACACACACACACACACACACACACTGAGATGATCCCTGACTAGTGTGGGGTCGCATCGCTAAACCCGCTAAACATGACTGGAAACAAATCTCTTAAACCCCACCACACACACACGCACACACGCACACACAAAAGCGCACCCACGGATGCACAGACATGGATGGAGGACCCTGTGTCTTAAGGACCGTCTGGTTGAGATCAGTACCTAAACTTCCCACACAGCACCATGGCCCGGCAGACCTCCCTCTAAGACTGGGGAGTCTGGGGTGGTATTATGTGGAGCTACACCGGCTGACTCACTGTTGTTTCGGGCAAGAGGTTTCTGCCGTAACTTGTCGTGTCGAATTGTGTAAACATGAACATGTTTGAACATGCTTTTTTTAGGGCAGCACATAGATGCTTGGGCAGCCAAAGGAAAGGGACCAGTTACCATTTATTTTTGATCAACCGTTTGCTCGCCGTGCAATCTCTCTCTCTTCCTCTCCGCAAACTGCCTCTTCCTCTTTATGCGTCTCTCAGCATCTCTCTCTCTCTCTCTCTGCGACTTTTCCCTCTCCACATCCGCTTCCACGGTCTGTCTCGCTCTCTTTCAGGCCCTCCCCTCCTCTCTTGTCTTTCTCTCAGCCTCTCTCTCTCTCTCTGTCTCTCTGTCCATGCGACCCTTAAAGTTGCACGATTTTTCTTGATTTGAGTTGGGTTAATCCTCCCTGGGGCACACATGGCCGGTTGCTGCTGCTGCTGCTTCTGCGTCTTCATTCACTGGATCAAACCGACGCACATCTCTCTAGGTCTGCACCCCACACCACCATTTCCACTCATTTGTTTGTCGTTTTGTTTTCCCCTCCTCCTTGTCCTTTTTCCCCCTCTCTGTTTTATCTTTTCCCCCCTTTTTTTCACTTTGACTTCTGTTATCGGTCCGTATGTTAGTCGTGTGTATGTGCCAGTGTCAAGGCGGTGTGTCAGTCCGTTGTGAGGCAGGTTCATCTGTGCCCCTGAACCACATTCTTGCCACCATTGTGTTTGAGTTTTAAGGCAAAATTGCACGCGAGAACCTGCCATATTTCCATGTCCCCGATGCTGAGGTTGGACCTGCTTATTGGCAATGTCAGAGCACGGATATTAAAGTTTTCTCTGGGTGTAGAGAGAGAAAAGGCATGTTGGAGCTATGTTTTTTGTTGTTGTTTTTTTGATGGGTATTAAAGGCAAAGGTCTCCTGCTAAATCTCTGTGTTTTTTCCATGTTTTCTGTTGAAAAGTCATGGTAGCACAGCATCGGTATGAACAATAACATATCATAGAAAAGGCGCAGTAGTGCTGGTGACCCTAAACTCAATGGAACAGCGCAGCTTCTGTTTTCACCCGTTTGTATTCAAGCATCTGCGTCTCTGCAGGGAAAAAGAAATTAGCTTGCTGGGCCAGTGTGCTGCCTCTGCCGTTATGGTAATTACCAATAGAATCATTCTCCGCCACAGCTAGAGCTGATGTGCCAGAACAGGTAGCAACGTAAACACACCGGTTTATGCCGGGTCGAACAGTTTCGCACAACAGAGAATCTGTTGACCACAAACAAAAGTGCAATACACACCATTGGCTTCCTTACCATATAAGGACCCTTGGAGTGTAGGAATGCTTTTTTTCAACTCCTTAGATCAAAAGATAGTGATGATAATTCTATATTTTATTCACTTATTTACTATAGTTCTGTATTCATATTGTGCTTTGCGTGCCTCTATGAATTGAGAACCAATTAACTCACGCTAACATTTGTTATAATGTGAAGGTAACGTTAACATGAAACCCTTTCACCATTTAGCATTTTTAAGGAACATTTATTTAATTGGTCAGAAAGCTCTTTAAGAAGTCCCACCATATACCTTTTATGTCAAAGAGATGGAGGTTGACTTATTCATGAGCGCAGAGTCCATCCAGAGTGGACACTTGAGTGCAGAAGATTTATAAATAAGGCTCTCTGTCACACACACACACACACACACACACACACACACACACACACACACACACTTCTTTCCTTTTCCCGCTGCGTTTTACACAACCCTCCGAAAAGCTCAACTTTTCCCACCGCACGCCTCCATTTCTCGGACTGCCGAAGCTCAGGGAGCCGTCTTTTAGAATGTCTTAGTGAGCGTACAGAGAATGGCTCTCAATGTTTCCCCACACTTCGCAGGGTCAATGAATGTATGAATGCTACACTGATTGTTTGGTTGTAGCCGCCATGTCAACTTAAAGGCTGTTTTTGACAGAGGCCCTGTCTTGGTTGGACTCCTACTGAGTTGCCAGTTAGCCTGCCAGCGCGTTAGTTACCCCATTAGCCAGTGAGCCTGCTAGCGCATTGGTAAGCCTGCTAGCGAGTTAGTTAGCCTTCTAGCCAATTAGCCTGCTAGCCAGATAGTTAATGTGATAGCCAGTTAGCCTGCTAGCCAGTTAGCCTGCTAGCAAGTTAGTTAACGTGCTAGCCAGTTAGCGTGCTAACGAATTGGAGACTTCAGTTTGTCCTGTTCCATATGGTGCCACTCACCGCTTCCCTCATCTTTCACTCGTCATGTTCAGAGCCACGTAGCCAAAGGTCAAATATGTCAATACACTTCATGATTCCCCAGTCTGTGAAAGAGAGAGAGAAAGAGAGAGAGAGAGAGAGAGAGAGAGAGAGAGAGGATGCATTTGTCATTAATTCGTAGGCACACAAATGTGTTCGGTTGTATTATTGATGATGTTGAGGTCGGCACGTGTTTATGTATGGAATAATAATAGCTTTTAATAATAGCTTTAATAACTCTGTATCTATATGAATGCATTTCGCATAAACCTCACTAGCTGCAATACTCACACAATCTTCAAAAGCTAACTATTTGACAGCCAAATGGCCCTGTGCCATATACCACTAATGGACCCCCTCCCCTTTATGATCTTGGAGGGGAGGAGTATTTTTAGCTCTGAAGGATTTATGCCCCATTGTTTGACAAATGCAGATGTTCCAGTCGGCTGAGATTTTTTTTTTTGACACGCTGGGAACATGTGCCAGCACACACAGAGGGCAGGAAGCGCACCGAGGTGGGAAAAAAATGTGCGCGCGCCAAATTCCGCTCTCAAATGCAGTGCACGTGTGCACAATACACACATAGTGACAAGTCTAGCTCACAGTGGCTTTGTACGGAGTTCTGCTCCTGTCGTGTCAGAACGAAATGTCACTGTACCAGAAGGCCCAACCTAAGCGAGGTAATGTAATGTGACCTTACCCTGCACGCGGTACACTGTTGATATACCGATGGATTGCCGTGGATCCTCTAGTTGTTGTCGTCTTCGGTTAAATTGTTGTTATGTTGCAGTTTGTCCAGTGACCTGAGCTGCTTAGTACGCTTTATTGATTTCCTGACGCATGCTGCGATAGATTTTTTCCCCCCACAAGCATTAGTCACAGGCCACGGGACCCAGGACAGAGCGTTGAACAAGCAGCCCCAAGAGGAGGGGAAGTAGATCTGTAGTTAGGCCAACAACACGCGCATCAGATCTGCTCATCCCAAACCACTCTGTTCTAGTCTGTCCTCAATTATTAAGGGATTTGGGTGTGTGAAAAGTGCTATGTAAATAAAATGAATTTTTAGTGTTATGTGTGTGAAAGTGAGCGTGTGTGTGTTTGTGTGCGTGCGTGTGTGAGAGAGAGAGAGAGAGAGAGAGAGAGAGAGAGAGATGATAGTCGGAGACCGGGGCCAGGTACTAGACAGGGCGATGGCACCTTGTGGGAGAGAGGACAAACGAGAGGACCATAATGTGACCGAACTAGCTGGATTAGATTATCCTCCAACAAATAGAGTGACTGAGATTATCGCTAATCCCTGGATTAGAAATATCCCTCTTGGATGACCAGGGGGGAGTTGGGGTTTCACAATTCCTTTTTGTACAGTAACTGGGGAGGGCATCTCTTTGGTGTTCCCAGTGATGGGCATTGTCTGTCGAATCTGAAACAGTGAGTTGTTGCATTACGCTGCGCCATCTGTGTTGGTGCTAGGTTGGCCTTGCCGACCACAGCGGAGGTCAACGCACCGAGCATAGCAAGCGAGCCTTTCCCGCAAACAGACAGTGCGTTCCTAAAGAGAGGTCGTTGCGGCCATTGATCATCGTTCCAGCCCTGGCCGTTTGCACCCATCCCCATATGTTAACCTCAACTGTCCTACTGTCCAATCCAAAAGGATTTTCATTGCAGTGGCAGAGATCCGGTTGGCTCAGCACGCCAAGGGTGACTGCTTGATTAATACTGTCCCGTCCCCAGCATGTGTGCACAATCGAATACTAACCTTCTCTCTCATACCCAGACACACACTTTATGACGCTGCTGCCCTCAACTGCATGGGCTCTCCCCAGCACAGAGCTTCCCTCAAATGAAGAGGATGGAATTTCCAATTTTTGTGTTGTGTTTTTTGACAGTCACGGTATGATTTGGCTCAATGAAAAGCCTTGCACGTTGAGGAGCATTCGCAGTTGTGTCGTTTCCGTCCAACCAAATGCCTCTGTTCAAATGTCTCAGTGTGGCAGACCGAGCTTCTCTACCAGGAAAATGAAGCGATGCCAACCTACACACGGGATCAGCCGGCAAGTCGAAACCTCGTGCACCTCACCCTAAGGTTTCCCTGCTCTGTCATCTGGAGGACAGGTCCATTCTGCCTGGGTTTACGCACCGCCATCGAAGCCCGGGAGCCCGCGGCGTGCACGGCGTCTCGCCAGGGTCCCACCTCGGCAGCAGACGGCGGCGGCGCTAATGGGAAAGCGAGCTGGCGGGAAGCGCAGGAAGAGTGTCCCACCGTCACCCATGGAGAGGGTGGAGGAGGGTGGGGGGGGGGGTGTACAGCGTGATTGATGGGCGGCGCGCGGTACGCACCCTGCCGTCCTCGCTGTGCATAGATCACGGAGCCGCGGAGGCTGTCTCCTCCCAGCTACGGGTCGAGATGTAATCAGCCTAAGAGCCCGGGGAGGAGGGGGAGAAGGAGGAAGGGGCTGAGGCCGTGACGGGGTGTGCCAACGGAGGCCGTGACGGGGGACGAGGGACGAAGGGGGGGGGGGGGTGATCGGTGTTTTCGCATTGCAGGGTCGAGCTGGGCTGGACTTGGCCGTGGCGAGCCAGTCCTCACGGCCGCCGTCGGCATGGTAGTGAGAGGTGCAATAGAGGTGTGGAGAGGATTGGGCCCCTCAGCTTGGTGAGGAAGAGAGTTGGGAGGAAGGTTGAGGCCCACTGATATGAGGAGGAGGAGGGGGGTGAATTTTAGAACGCCAGTGGTCTGAAAACTTGGTTTCCTTAATGTTTACTTTTCAGTTTGTCTCTACTCCTGTGGGATTTAAACGAACAGTGTTTGCCGATGAACATTGTAGTAACACAACTTTCACAAACCAAAAGCCTCTGCTCAAAATACATTAAGAACAAACAAAAGTTTGATTTAAAATAAATTTTAAAAAAATCTGAATCAAACTTTGTTTTTTATTTCCTTTTTTTGAGTGGACAGTGGTTTCAGACCACGAACCAGTACTCTCTATAGTGCTGAAACAAGTTTGAGAATCCTCCCCATCTTAGTCTTTGGGAACCTCCTCTTCTCTAAACAACCCGAACTAAACAGGCTGTCGGACGAAGCTTTGCTCCAGGGCAGGCAGTCTAGGTGCTGTCCGTGGTGCTGAATAAGGCTCAACATTTTGCTCTGAGTCGACCAGATCTCACCGGCCTCTCCTCTCCGCCTGCTTCTCCCTAAGTGCAGTGTATTGACTACACTCTCCAGCCTGACCGATGACACAGTTTGAAACGCTGAAATAGCTTATTGACCACCTCGGAGCCAACGCGTCACAGCGTGCCACAGCCTGTTACCCCCTCCTCTCTGGTGGGGAGGGGGGGGGGGGTTATGTAAGGTATTCCCAAGCATATCAGCGTATAAATAGGCAGCGCTACCGGGGCATGTTGGAGGGATGTACGGAGATGTTTCATTCATGAGCCCTTTAAGAGCATGGCGGCCTGAGAAAGGAGGCCTCCTCCCGTGGGATGGCGGGCACACTCCGGAGACGTTCTCCTCGGGGGGCGTTCGGCGGCGAGGAACACAGGCGAAGGCCGCTCGCACCGGCGCTCCGACTGCCAGCGGAGTTTCGGGTGGGCCGGAGTTTAGTCAGCAGGTCCCCGTCCCGCTCTTTTTGAGGAATCTAAAACGCGCATTGGCTCGCACTGCAGGTTCAGGCATGGGCCAGTGTTGTGACTCCATGCGAAGAGTAGGGGCAAAGCAGAGAGTGCCACAGACAAGGAAAAGGCACAGTTCGTGTGTGGGCGCTTCTGTCACAACAACATGGAGCGAGTCACCCTCCATTTCAAACACTCATATGCACGCAGTGTCTACAAATAATCAATGTCGTCACTTTGTTCATTGGCATTTACAAACAAATGGCCAACTCCTGGTGGCCAGCGACTTGCGTGTGACCAGCCTGTTGGGTTGACCGTTGCCCCCGGACACCAGAGCCCAGCATAGCAGCATTGTAGGAGTAGTGAGGGTGACCTTTAGGTTTCTGTTACTAACACACAGTGAAGTATTAAAGCAATGAATGTCAAAGACGGCACATCCACATTCAGTCTTGTAGCAGCCCTTTGTGATTTTCCAAAGTGGGACATCTTTATTTCCGGACCACTTAGCGCTTACAAGCTTAATCTTTTGTTGTTGGGGAAACCGCCTTCCTCTAGTGGAGTGCACAATTAGTATAGTTCCTCAGTGGAAAAAAATGACATGTTGAACAAAACTGTTGGTTGTACTACTTATTTGCTGTTCGTCCATTGTGATAATGTAGGCTGAAGCCTCTTAGGCCGGCTCTTGGCTATTGTGCACGGTCAATAGGTTTTGTGTGAGGGCTAGGTTTTTGAGGCCAAGAGAAAGGGAAATGGCTCTGAGGCCCCCGAGGTACTGAACTCTCCGGCTGCGGGACGACTCAGTTTTGCGCTAGCTGGGATTTGCTAGCGTCGGTGTCTCAGGGTGGAAGCTATCGGTCCATAGGTTGGCCTGTTAAGGTTTCCTTGAAAATTTTCGGCAATGCACGGTTACACCAGTTAGGAGTTTCAGCTGAAGCAAGAGACTCACAGTGTCTTATAGATTGCTCCCTGAAAGTGCATGGTTTGATGAGTTAACATTCAACTGCCACATCCCTAGCTAGCTTGTTTGCTAGCACCATGGGTTTCAGCCAAGGGTAAGTTGGGCATAAGTTGTCAAATGTAATCGGGCGAGCATTGATTTCAGACTGCGAAGCCCGAAGTATGTGACATGTCACTGCTGGCCGATGTTTCACAGTTACGCCACGCTAATTAAAGTGACCCATTAAAAAATCCATTCAAGTAGTGGCAAGGCATTGAGAGTCTGGTCATGAACATTTAACATGGCTTCTCTCGAGGCCTGTTAAGTACAGACCACTTTGGTGTTTTTGTTGAGGGCTGGGTTTAAAGGGACCTGTGTGCATGGGGAATCAAGCCATTGTCTCAAGACAAGCGCATGTTCATTGTTATTCATGTTATCAATTTTAGCTTTGCTAAGATGAAAAAACATGAAATTGCCAAAATAGCCTCCCATTTGATGAGTTGCAGTGTCACTATTTTCCCATACATAAAATTGCATTTGTATTCCTTAAAGGGAAGAAGGCTCTTCTCGATTTCACGGTTGCGTTAGACTTTTCTCTTCTTTTCTCCGAGGCCTTACTTGATACGTTTTCCAGCAAGATCTCATTTGATCCCATCCCTGCCGTTGAGAGCTTGGCTTGACGTATTGACTGTACAGAGGGAGTCGCCAGTTGATTTTATACTGCTCAGTAGCGTTGGCTCAGCTCACCAGTCTGTTTCCTGCCTGGCAAAGCGTTAAGGACGAATAGGAAAGATTGATTTGCAATGGAGGGCCGGATAACTTTTATCGTTGATTCACTCATACTGTAATGGCTCGGTGGTTTTTGAAAGGAAAGTCGATCTTTTTTTTTTCAAATACAAAGTGAGTGAAAAGGAAATTTGTCAAATAAATATGTGGGAGGACCACCCTTCTAAACAGCGTTCCCTTGCCGAAAACGTATGCACAGAATTGTAAAGTCAACATCAAGGCTACTTGACGTCAAGCGAAGTCTGTGTAAAAAACAATTATCATTGCGTAACCTTCAATCTGTGACGGGTTCTAAAAGAATAGATCATGTCACACCTTTTTTCATAGAACCCCTCATAACAAGTTTCATTTTGGGTTTTGAGGAACAGCAAACCCCCCTACACACACACACACACATAACACACACACTCGCACACCCCACTGTGCGACAGCCAACCTCTGGTGGGGCCAGGGGAGAAAAAAACTGAAATGTTTTGTACGCCGCCTCCAGGAAAATCCTCTTACTCCGCACACACACAGCGTGGATTTGTATTCGCTCCGATGATGCGGATTAGAAGATAAAGGGGGAAGGCGCGGCTTTGGTTCATTTTTTTTCTTTCACCAAGTCCGCCGTGGCAGTTTAGTTACCGCCCAAAGCCCATGGGGGGGAGAGGAGCTGCACGCCGAGGGAAGCCGTTGAAGGGCTCCGTGCGTTTGCGCTACTTTCCGCTTGGCAAGCGCAAAGCACTCTCCACACAATGGCAGTTTGGATCGTGCCACCACCCTCATTGTCCGTGTCTATTGGAACCTCTGTGTAGGCTTTGCACTGTATGTTGTAGCTTTTATCATGTTTACATTCATGTAAATTTGAAGAGGAGTATTCATGTACACTGTTTGTAGTAGATAGCCATTGCTGTCTACGTTTGCAATTGTAAAACCAAAGGCTTGTAGTGTGACACTAAGACGGTGTGATGGCTGACACATCTGTCTGTGGTCACTGGTCAGTACCGATAGATTAATAGGAATCACTGTTGTTACACATTTTAGGTATGTGCTTGTTTTATGAGGTTCTCGGCTCTGTGATTGCATACAGTAATTTAGTTTTTTTTTGTAAACACAGGTCCATTTTACTTCAAATGCTCCGACCCATGATTTCGCGCCAATGTCCTCGGAAACTGTGTCACCGCGTTGCTTCCTGCGTGCAAAGCTTTGAGGACGAGGGCCAGACGGTGCTTTGGTCCCGTGCCTGTGTCACCGGTTGAGCGGCAGACACAGTCTCCGGGCGACCCACTGTGCTTGGGCAAGTAGCCAGCCTGGCAGACGACGCTTTAGAGGGGCACCGTCGACGGTCGTAGCTACGGGGTCAAAGCACCGTCAGAACGCGACCGCGTCTTAAACCAACTGCGGGACAAGATTTGTTTTTAGACAGATTTAGGCAGCGTGGCGAAAATAGGACTTTTTTTGTTGAGGAAAAGTCCAGCAAAGAACGACGCCTTGATTTTTTTCAGCAAAATACCTCCAGTCAACATCCCGGAGTCGTCCTTGAACATCCACTCTGCAGCATGGCGATTCATTATTATATATTCAGCAAACTAATGGTCTCTGTTCTATTATTAAAATTCATGTGAAGACTGACTTTTGATTTTTTTTTCACCGGACACGTAACCGTTGCCCAAGTTCCTACGACCTCCCAGCAAGAGGCCACGCTACACTCAGAGACAGTGTCTAGCCATAAATATTGGATGCATACATAGACACAGCAGTGGAGGGAGGAGCGGTAGCTGCAGTCCGCTGGAGAATCCCAACCAACGCGAACACAGCCTGCGCTTGAAGCGGAATCCAACGGCACTTTGCGTTTCTCTTGTCAGCCCTCCTTGTCATTGGGCAAACGGACCCGCAGAGTGTTTCGCCAATTTATACCTCGTCGGAAACAGAGTGGCCAGGCCTATTTGAGCGTTGCACACAGCGTGTCCCAACCCCACACACCGTCCACAGAACAGTCCATGCAGAAGGAACTGGAGTGTTCCCCTGGTACCTACCCCCATTCTCACCCCCACCACACCCCAGGGCTCTGTAAAGGTGATTTACAGGGACGAAACTCTCCGGGGTTCCCCACGTGAGTCGTTAGGGGCCCCTCTTTGATGGGTTTCACGAGACGCCTTGCGCACCGCTAGCTCGGTTTTGCAGTCAATTAGGCTGAGCTATACGCTGTCCCTTCGCTGCTGCCCAGTTGGTGAGGTCATGCTAATGGGAAGGGAGTGTCATGGATGAAGAACAAGCGGAAGGCCCTGCTTTAAGTAAAACTTTTTCTCTGCCTCTGTCCCTCACATAATTCAGTTTTTTTTTCTCTCTTCTCGGACCCTGTTAGAGCGTAACACAGACGCAAAATCACTTTTTTCAGATATTCTTGGTAAAAACCATATGTGCATTTGAAGTGCTTTTGAGATTAAAATGTCGGGCAAAAGTTTCAGCTAAGAGCAGGAAGGACATGCCGCGATGAAGCAGAAAGCGTCTTATCAACCTGCCCTCTCCGTCCACCCCTTCCGCTCCCACTCGCTTGGGTCCTACTTTTTGTAATCCTCCCCCGTAATTTCATGCCCTGGCTGGGCGTTTTTCACACCGAGGTTCCGACTGGTCCGGATGACTCCGGTTAGTGTTTTGGCTGAGGAACCGTGGCAACACAGGAACCGTGTCAGCAAAAGTTCTCTCCGGTGTGTTACGCTTTGAACCTGCGATGCCAAGTAGAGTCCTGATCCTCGGTGTCCCTGTGTGTTTCCCCGCAGCAACAAGAACAAATCGTCAGGCTGGCCTCCCCCCTCAGGCCCTTGGGGCGCTCTGCAGGGACCCCCTTTCGGATGGGACATGGACTCCTCCAGGGAGGGGCGCGACTACTTCACCAAGTAAGGGAGCGACTCACACACACACACACACACACACACACACACACACACTCACACCCACAGACACACCGTGCAACAAACGTCTGGAAGGATCTGTTGAAACAATGTCAGTGGCGATTGCCCATGCAAGTTTTTTCGCGGGTTGGATGGAAACATCGAGGGAGTTGATGTGGTGGTTTGGTTGTCGCGTCAACAGGCAACGAACGTCATCAAGAAACTGATTATCCTGTTTGTTTTTTACCTTCGACGAGAAGCATCATTCGTGCATTGGTTCCCGGGACGCAAACATGCGGAAAAAAAACGTTCACAGCGGTCTATTTCGCAGACCAGCACAGTGGAGATATGAATATTCATGAGCAGCGATGGGTTCTGAGGGGTGTCTGAGCATTAGGCTGTAGCCTGTTATTTCCAATCAGTCTCGATTTCCTTGCTCCCGACGGAAATATCCAAAAACAAACAAGTTTTACTTGAAAGCACACATTGCACCTTCTCTCTTCTTCTCTTTCCCTAAAGGACACTCACATGGGCTTGCAGAAACACACACACACATTTCCTCCGTATTCTTAGGAGGGAGTGTTTGTTTAAGAGCCAGTGTTTTCCACCGTCTGCCCATTCTAGCCACGTCAGATGTTTTCAACAATTCGCGTCAGCTCCATACCACCAGAATACTAATATTTACTGCTCTCTCCTATTTTCTCTCTCTTTCCTCTTCTCTCTCCTTTTGTCTCTCATCCGGTCATCCCCCTTTCTCTGCCTCCCCACCTCTGACTTTGGCTCGTTCTGCTCTATCTCTCCCCGTCCTCCTTTTCCTCCCTCTTTCTTTGTCTCATTCCTTTACTCTGCCTCTTCTTTTCGCATCCCCTCTGCCGCTTCCTCCATCACCTCCCTTCCACACCTCCCCTTTCTCTCGTCTCTCCTGACTTATTTTCCTCTCCCCCTTCACTCCCTCGCTATCCCTCCACTTCACCCCATCGCTGATGCCGAGTGCTTTAGTGCCTTCTCAGTCTGAATGCAGATTTATCCGGACCTTGGTAGTTACACGCTTGGGTAGAAGGAGGAGGTGTGTGGGGGAGGCGGTGTTAGAAGGGTCTCACGCAATGGCAATGGTGGCTTCTGCAGTGACCTCCAGGCCGTTGCCTTCGCAGCTCTACCTAGGATTAGTCAACGAGGCCTGTGCAGTTGACAGGAAGAGGACAAGGTTGCGTAGGTAGAGGGACTTGGGTTTTGAGAGGGACGACCTAGGGGAGTGGACCGGCGTGGCTCCTTGAAGTTGATGCTGTTGTACCCTTACTCTTACCGCATTGAACAGGTTGGCTCCACGCCATGAGCCCTGGTCACGGAGGCTGGGCTGTAGGCTTTGGTGGCACACGTGAGCTAGGATGCCTCTCCGGACTTGTTCCCTTCCTGTTTACAGAAAGGTTGAATGATGTCCACCTGCGTTGTGACCCTCACAGAACCTTGTGAGCTTCTCAGGGTGACGCATGACGCTCCCCTTCTCATGCTCTGTAGTGAAAGCACTAGAGTACGGGTGGATTGGGGTCCTCTCTCTCTCTCTCTCTCTCTGACTTCCACTCGTTCTCTCTGTCCCTTACTCTCTCCCCTGCTCTAGAACTGCGTCGTCCTCTGCAAGGGCCTAAAGGAAAAGTGTCTTTCTCCAGCCTCTTTGCCATCTCATCGTTGTCACTATTTCTACCCAAGTCACTGTGTGTGGGTTAGGGTTACGGTCAGCCAAAGATGAAGGATTTAGAAAGATCTAGAAAGTTTGAGTCTATTGAGGTGGGAGAGGGGTTAGCTGTACCCGTCATGGGTTGTTCCGTTAGTGACAGTGTGTGATGGTCACAGACGTTGGGGTCAGGGGTCAAACCCAGTCCCCTGTGCCAGGCTGACGCCGACCTTTGAGCCCCTTGAGATTAGATCAAATGGCTGAAACATGAGTCTGTGTTCGAGCTGTTCTGGCTGTGTCTTCTTTAAGTCTAACCCCCAGACTCCACTGGGAACGAGGATGAGTGACAGCCGGCTAAAACGCCACTGTGGCGCTCTGCACGTTCTTGTCAGAGCAGCCGCTGGTTTCTGAGGGAGTGTGTGGCGTGCGCACAGCCCTCACATCACAACTTTGAAAACAACAAAGGTAGCAAAAGATCTATCTTGCCCTGAGGGCATCTGTCACATAAGACAAAACACTTTTAATCAAAACGCTGGAATGTATGAATAATCTAATGCTTGTAGCGTGGAATCATCTATTTCTTTGTGCGTTATGTGTGAAAAAAGTGTGTGCCTTTCCTCCCCCCAAAAATGTTTTTTTGCCTGCTTGGGGTGGCTAGATCGATGTATTAATAATTCAAATTCCTTCCAGGTATTAGGAAACTATTCTATTAACACACAGGGAGTACATTTCCACCACCAGAATCTGCAACATTCACGTTCCCTCTCCTCTCCCACGGCAACACACAGTAACGGCTCCGTATCACCCTAACATCCACCGATTGTGTTCTCGAAGCACCTGACCATGTGCTTCCTGTTCCCCCCTTTCTCTGCCTCCACCCGCCCCTACCCTCCACTGCCCCCCTGACCTCCAGCCAAGTGTCCCAGAGCAGTTCCCTGGAGGAGGTGCGTCTGGACGGGCTGCTGGTGCCCCCGGCCCCCCGGCTGGTGGAGATGAGGAGAGACCCCGTGCTGGGCTTCGGCTTCGTGGCCGGCAGTGAGAAGCCGGTGGTGGTCCGCTCCGTCACCCCAGGTAAGGGGTCTACTCAGACCGCATGTCCCAGGATGCTGTGCCTTTTGGATTTAAATAGGAAAGCTGTTATAATTTCTCCAAATAAACTTGGCAGAGAGATCTAAATTATTGTAACTGTAATTTTGTAATTTGGTGAAAATCATATAGTAAAGTAAATGCGCTTGCACTGATCATTTTTACAGCTGACTATTAATATGTCCCACGATGCTGTCTGCTCCAACGCTCACCTGTCTTTGGTAGCTTCCTCCTGCTTTAGTGTTTGCTCGAAAAATGTGTGTCGATGTTGTAGGGGGATATCTCCAAATACATTAATTTTAGCATTTGCTGGTGTCACACTATTGTCACTTGTGCAACGTCACAAGCCACCACCGCCTGACGGTTTTCAAAGCTCAGTCTCTTTACTAGCATTTTAAAAGCTTCCTGTAGCGTGTGTTTGCCGAGTCAGGACCGCCTGGTTCTTCTGACTTCCCTAATACTAACGGTTCTCCCCGGGTTCGTACAGCGACATGTTATCCACATTGCCTGTTGAGTGCAGACCACTTTGGTTGTTTTACTGAGGGCTGAGTTTAAACGGACTCCGTGCACCGTGGAATCAGGCCACTGTCTCAAAACAATTTTCGTTTGTACGCTGATTGCACCGCGGGTCCACATAGCGAGATAGTACGAAGCTTCTCTCCGAGGCCACGTCAGTACGAGCCACTGCGCATCCTGCTAATCAATCCCAGAACTGGCTACAGCGCTGCTAATTGAACCGGAAAGGCGATGAATATCCCGGCGACGGAGGGAAGCGTGTACACTCGCCGGGAACACCGCCACAGATTAGCTTGCGCCCGGAGCGCTCCTCGCGCAAATTATGAATACTTGACATGCCAATTATTAAGACTTCAGCCCATTATCCGGGATGGCCTCAGAGGGATATATATGGTTTGTTAAATGAGGAGGGATCCTCCCCACGTTTTTTTATGGACATGGGAAAACAGTGCCTCGCTATCCGGTAGGCCTTAAGGTACAGGTTTGAATTCTCCTGTGGAAACACACATACACACACACAGACCTTTTTTGGCCTGTGCTCTCGCTGTGATCCCCCTCTTCTCCTCCCGTTCCCCTTCGGAGTATTGCCAGCCAACAGACAGCTGCGATAATTAGAGTGTTAGAAGGGGCATGGACACACTCAGAGAGAAAAAACTACTCAATCTGTCTTGATGAGAGAAGTGGTGGGGGGGGGGGGGGGATAATAGCTGGCGACAGCTCATCTCTCACCAGGAGAGTGGGACACAAGGTGAGCGTTTGTGTGTGTGTGTGTTTGGGAAGGAGGGGGAATTGGGAAGGCAACATTTTAGGGAAACCAGACTTGTCAGGAAATTCCATCTGCTCTAGTGGATCCCTGAGCGTAACCACCTGTGTGCGTGCGTGTGTGCGTGCATGTTTAGAACACAAACAGATTAAGGGTGACACTTCCTTATGGCCTCCTAGTTTCCTGGCAAGTGTCTGTGTCTGACTGTGTGGGGTCTGTGTTTAACTGTATGGTACCCTTGTATCTGTATGGGGTCTGTGTGTAACTGTGTTGGGCTAGGCTGTGTTTACCAGTGTGGTGTCTGTATTGGGCTAGGCTCTCACTGTGTCTAACAGCGTGGGGTCTATGTTTAACTGTATTGGGTATGTGTGTAACTGTATTAGATCTGTTTAACTGTGTTGTGCTGGACTATATTTACCCATGTAGGGTCTGGGTGGGGCTAAGCTGTGTTTACCTGTGTAGGGTCTGTGTAGAGCTAGGCTGTGTTGACCTGTGTGGGGTCTGTGTAAGGCTAGGCTGTGTCTGACTGGGTGGGGTCTGTATTGGGCCAGGTGGTCCGTCAGAGGGGAGGCTGATCCCAGGAGATGAGATCATCATGATCAACGACGAGGCGGTTAGCTCCGCCCCCAGGGAGCGAGTCATAGACCTGGTCAGGTAAACACCTCCCTGTGCCACACCCACAACCTGCCCTTCTATCTCCATTTACATACAATCAACAACAATACATAACAAATACACACACGATTTATAACACATTTCATTTGTGTAGCGAATACAATACATTTAAATTTTTCAATGTGCTCTTATCAGTGCACAAATGGAATGAATAATAAACAGAATACATGAATGAGGCTGGCTTTTAAACGGATGCAGAAGATTCCTCAGTTGGTCTGTCGTTGTCTTTCCGCTCGCTCCACCAGGTGTGTGCTCAGGTAGTCTGTCGTTGTGACGGTCAGTGTCTGTCTCGTTGCAGGAGCTGTAAGGAGTCTATCCTATTGACCGTCATCCAGCCATACCCTGTGAGTCACATAACCTTTTGTTCCAAGCTGTGCGTTCGGCCTATGTGTGTGTGTGTGTGCGCATGTGCGTTCCGTTTGTGTGTGTGTGTGTGTTTCAACACAGACTCTTACAGTCCCCTCTCGCCTTCTTTCAGTCCCCCAAATCAGCGTTCATCAGTGCAGCCAAAAAGGCCAAGCTGAAGTCCAATCCCGTCAAAGTGCGCTTTGCAGAGGAGGTCATCATCAATGGACAGGTGCCGGTAAGAGAGGATCACACACACACACACACACACACACACACACACACACACACACACACACACCATTATTCATCCAGGTTCATCCTTTCCCTGAGTCCGCTGTGAAGGACTGCTCCTGTGAGGGGGACGTCAACCATACGGTTTCATATGGTCAAATCCCTGTAATGAAAGGGGCACTGTTTACAGAAAGGTTGAATGATGTCCGCCTGCGTTGTGACCCTCACAGAACCTTGTGAGCTTTTCAGGGTGTCGCACGAAGCTCCTCTTCTCATGCTCTGTGGTGAAAACACTAGAGTACCGGTGGATTGGGGTCCTCTCACCTTTCTTTCTCTCCACCTCTCTCTCTCTCTCTCTCTCTCTCTCTCTCTTTCTCTCTCTGTCTCTATCTCTCTCGCCATCTTTCTCTCTTTCTGGTTGTGTCATTACCAGAACTCTGTGAAGGACCACGGCCTTCTTTTCATGCCAAATGTTCTGAAGGTCTACCTGGAGAACGGGCAGACCAAATCGTTCCGCTTCGACGACACGACATCCATCAAGGTATGTCTGACCGGGCCGCAAGACCGAGGGAGAGAGAGAGCGAGAGAGAGCGAGAGAGAGAGAGAGAGAGAGAGAGAGAGAGAGAGAGAGAGAGAGAGAGAGAGAGAGGATTAATGACAGGCTAGACCTTGAAGTTCAAGAAGGCGGGCGAAAACCTAAGTGTGGGGGAGGGTTTAGTGAACATCCGTTTTGTTTCGGCTTATTGTTATGGCCGTCCTGAGTGACACGCTGTGATTCATGCCCCCCCCCCCCCTGCAGGAGGTGATCATGACCCTTCAGGAGAAGCTGTCCATCAAGTGCGTTGAGCACTTCTCACTCATGTTGGAGCAGAGGACGGAAGGCTCCGGAAGCAAGCTGCTGCTCTTGCACGAGCAGGAGATGCTAACTCAGGTAGCATTTTCTATGTGGTCCTTCAACGAGGGTCTGTGATGTGTCATGAAGCTATACCCTTTTTTTTGTTTCGTAAGCTTCATTCCACAGAATTTTCACAATCTCTTTGAACAAGGTTGTCTCTTTGAACACGTATCAATGCACTTGTGTGCACGCACTAAATACACATAAAGTATATGACCCTTGCGGACACACAAACACACTCTAAAACACACACTCTGACACACACACACGCACGCACGCACGCACGCCGCTCAGTATTCATGAGGCTTAGTCCGGGCTGGGCTGCCATCACTTAACCAGGCCCAGTGCAGCAGGGGTGCCGGCTCGTCTTTCTCTAATGAAGGGGTGAGGTCACCGGAGGACGCTCTTAGTATTCCACTCCACACCAACACACACACACACACACACACTCTCTCTCTCTCTCTCTCGCTGTCTCTCTCTCTCTCTTTCTGTGTGTGTGGCGGTCAGAACACTGGCTGGAAGTAACATCTTCAACAGTCTGAGGGCAGTGTGCGTTTTCACTTTCTTCTGAAATAACATCTTCACCTAGGCCTCTATGGGTTTCGCGGGGCGAACTGATTTGGTCTGTGAGGTGACTTCAAGGTACCTTCAGATGTCATCGAATTTTTTTCAACAAGGTTTACTGTGGGTCACAGTGTCTAGGGGGGTCTTCAGTAGTACCGGGTGGCGTTGGTTCAGGATGGACCTCGTTATGATTCTCCTCGTTCTTTTAATCGTCTCTCTCCTCTCTCGTCTATCTCTTTCCGTTCTCCCTAATATCCTCTGCACGCCGTCTCCTTCCCCGCCTTCTCACACCGTCAACCCCCCCTTCACGTTTGACACCTCAACGTTTCCCTGCGCTTCCCTTTTCCTCCCCCTCGTTTGTTCCCTTCCTCGCTCCACGGCCCTCCTCTTCCTCCTCCTCCGTTCCCCAGGTGACCCAGAGGCCCGGGTCGGACAAGATGAAGTGTTTCTTCCGGATCAGCTTCGTCCCCAAGGACCCGGTGGAGCTGCTGAGGCGGGACGCCGTGGCGTTTGAATACCTCTACGTACAGGTCAGCGTCGGGGGCTGGGGTCAGGGGACTGGGCCGGCCGCACCCAAAGTGTCCCTGCACCTTCTCACGGGAACTTGGGTCCACTCGTTAACTGTCCCTCTGGGCTTGCCGTAGAGTTGCAACGACGTGGTCCTGGAGCGGTTCGGCCCGGAGCTCAAGTACGACGCCGCGCTGCGATTGGCCGCCCTGCAGATGTACATCCTCACCATGACAACGAGGCAGACGCAGAAGGTCTCTCTCAAATACATCCAGTGAGTGCGGTGACCTTTTTTCTTCACTCAAATGAACTATTCAAACCAGCTGGTCTTTGTCCCATACTTACAAATACAAGTCAAACAAATGTTTGAAGAATAGTGTACACTTGGACACGAAAGGTGTGCACTACAATCCAATAAAAAGTAGTTGTATTGCTCATTTCATACACAAAAACAATACAATGTGATTTAAACAAGGCAAGCTAAAGATAATTTTAAGACCATGATTATAAAGTGAAAATAAATACATTTTAATTCAGAAAAGCAAAATGGCTAAGGCTAAATGGAGCAATTGCACCAAATTGATGCAAATAAACAGGGATGGGTGTGCTGTCATACAGGAATAGTGTCCTGTAAGACAGAAATAATGTGCTGTTATGCGGGAATAGTGTAATAAAGTTATTTGGGAATAAGTAAGCCGTCTTACAGGAAAATATGCACTTGGACAACAATAGTGTGCCAGTAGTCTAGCCCGTGGCCACTAAATGGTCACTGTGGATGTGGTGTGTTTCTGATGTCACAGGAAGGAGTGGGGTCTGCCTCTGTTCCTGCCCCCCACCGTGATGTCCAGCATGAAGGACAAGAACATCAAGAAAGCTTTGACACACATCCTCAAAACCAACCAGAACTTAGTGCCTCCAGGGAAAAAGGTAACCTGCCATCTTTTCTGGCACAACAGATGAAGAAAAGCTGTAACACAATACATGAACAAAAGCTTTAACACAATACATGAAGAAAAGCTGTAATACAATACATGCAGAAAAGCTGTAACACAATACATGAAGAAAAGCTGTAACACAATACATGCAGAAAAGCTGTAACACAATGCATGTAATTAAGCTGTAACACAATACATGAAGAAAAGCTTCAACACAATACATAAAAAAAACGTATACAACACATGAATAGAAGCTGTAACACAATGCATGTAGAAGAGGAAAATCAGCAGCAAGTAAACCACAGGATCTAAAGTTCTGTTGATATTTGTGTCGTTTATTTTGTGTATCGTGGGTCATGTGGGGTTTTTAGAGCTATGCTTGTTCCCACTAATAACTTGGATGGTGAAATCGATAGTGGACTCCCCCAGACAAGACGAGCTGAATTGTGTTCTGAGTGTCTCGCTGAAAAACTCATTCGCGTCTGACTGCGCTTTCTTCCCTCCAGCTGACTGCTTTGCAGGCCAAGGTGCACTACTTGCGATATCTGAGTGATCTCCGACTCTACGGAGGGAGAGAGTTCCAATCCATACTTCTGGTACGTGCCTAAGTTATTGTATTCCCTACAATATGCTCTACAATTCAAACTTTCAGTCAAAAGAATAGCTTTTACTTGTGGTTCCACATCAATGTTGGATTTAAGAACTATCAATGGGATTATGTTTGAGTAGCTGCTGGTGGAAGAACATCTCATTTCACTGTGAGATTAGTTTAATCACTTTCTTCTCATTTTCGTTTCTCAAATGTTACTTACTCGCTTATACAACCATTGTGTTGAGCCCTCTCTCTCTCTCTCTCTCTCTCTCTCTCTCTCTCTCTCTCTCTCTCTCTCTCTCTCTCTCTCTCTCTCTCTCA
>JAVQJS010149767.1:0-18320 GCA_036024795.1 Galaxias rostratus | reverse complement strand
AATGCCAGTAAGTGATTTAAGTGCCTGTCATATGTACTAATATGCCTACTGATGCTGTAACGAGACCAGGAACAACTTTTAAAAAAGGTAAGATTATAAACTTTGCATCATCTTTAATTTTTCTTCTCAATTGATATTCATTAGAGTTTTATCCTTCCCCTGCTTTATCGGATTGATTTGATTTTTGCTTTAGTTTGAAACACAGAATCCTGCGCTTGCTTATGTAGCCCAAAGAATAAATAACGTGTGTGTTCCCTTAGGTGATGTCAAAGCTAGTGACCACCCCAGACTAGTTATAGGCTCACAAATTGCAGCTGAGTTGCGTGAAGTCATCCACAGCAAACTGGGATTAACTGGCTGTGCCGGCATTGCCACTAGTAAGATGCTGGCCAAACTTGTGTCTGGAACCTTCAAGCCTAATCAACAAACCACTCTTTTGCCAATGAATGTCAAAGACATCATGGGCAGTCTGAATGGTCTTTGCAAGATCCCAGGTAGAGAAATGGAAATCTGTCTCAAAGACTTGTTTTTAACCTATTTGAAAACAATCCCTGTATTTTCCCAATCAGTCCCTCTAGTACAGTAGACTTAATTATACGCCCAATTTACTTGTAATATTTTTTAAGGAGTGGGATACAAGATGTCTAAGAGATTTCAAGCCTTGGGATTAGTCAGTGTGCAAGACCTGCAGCTCTACCCATTGGCTGACTTGGTGAGGGAGTTTGGTGGCACCAGCGCTCAGCGGCTACAAAACCTGGCCCTAGGCATCGATGACACCCTTGTCATCCCTACAGGACCCCCAAAGGTAGTACATAAACTTATATTTGAGTAAAAACACGTTGGCTATAGATGCTGCAATGGATTATATTGTAAAGATCTTGTAACATGTCTCGGTCCTAACTTTATTTTGGTCCTAGTCTTTAAGCAATGAAGACTCATTCAAGAAAATTTCCTCAACTAAAGAAGTTCTTCAAAAGGTTGAAGAGCTTCTTAAACACCTTTTAGACAGGTAGTGTGAGCTTTAAACTGTTTGATGCAATCAAACCTTTCAGTAATCAAAAATATGTAATTGAAGTTAAGACTTCTTGAGAGAATTTGCTTTGATTTCAGGATGCAAAAGGATGGCCGACAGCCTCGGATCTTTCGTTTAACTATCCGGTGCTACTCGACTACCAACAAGTGGTTTAACAGGGAAAGCAGGCAGTGTCCCATTCCCAATCATATAGGACATAAGATCACCTCTGGTACTCTTAACAGTCTTTACAAAATTGTTGAAAAAAATTGCTATTCCCCGGTAATCTCAGAAACAAATAATTGGTTATACTGTAAATAAAAAAAACTTACACAATACTATAAATACACATTTAATCAATTGTATAGAAACACAATCTATCTTATAATTCAAGTGGGAGATTTAGCAAATGCATATGATAAATGTATTCTCTCTGAGAAAATAAATTGGTATGTAACACCACCAATTTCTGTGACAATTTCAGGTAGCCAGGATGCCCTTGCACAACTAGTGACCATTGCCATGAAGCTGTTCCACAAGACCATAGACACTTCTGCTGCCTTCCACCTCACTCTCATCAATGTGTGCTTTAGTAATTTTCAAACCAGCAGTGCCACATCCAACAACAAAGGCTGCATCACCTCCTTCACGCACGTCACATCTCCTTTGAGGACATTGATGTTGTCTCAGAGCCAGGTAATACCTTCAGAGATGCAATGTGCAGTAGTTGTCTGACCTTAGCTCAACCATCAGCTACTCATTTGTCAGGTTTAAATTGGAATATAACTTATAAATGTACACATATACATACAAAGATTCAGTGTTTTATTTGTCAAGCCCTCAGTAAAACACAAGGTAATTCTGAGCAAATAAATTCTTATGACATGGCAGGCAGCAACTAAGTAGAAGCCGAGCAAAAATATAAAAAAAGAGAAAAACCTAAAATATACATAATATGTACAGATGGGGGTTATAGACAGTGAGAATTGGAGTATTAAATATTTAAATATATAAAGTTCAGGAGTGCTGATGAATATGTGCATACAACATTATAAATGTGTGCACAAAGATACACTATTTTAAAGAAGACTTGTTTTTCCCCTCCTCCCACAGGATTATTTATCTCAGAGTATTATTGGTTCATTTGCTCAGCAATCGGAACTCACACCAAAGGTGGAGACGCATATCGATACAAAGAAAAGGTTAAACAAACTGTCGTCACCAAAAAGCCCAGTAGCCTCCACTTATTCAGAAGGCGTCACAGCCAGTGCAGTGGGGCTGGGATCGAGGAAAAAGCCTAGCATTCCAGAAAGCCATTTGCCGCTGAACGTTGACTCCGACTCTGACTCTGTGTTCAGACTGCCTTCTGTGGACAATCAGACGAAACTTCTCTACCCAACTTGCACACATATTTGCCAAACTCCCCTCCATCAGAGCACCAAGAGTTTCACAGCAACATCCTCCCACTTTAACAAGGGTGTGTGCAAACTCAAGAATTCTCATATCACTCCAAAGGGCAACATCAATGTTTTTAAGTGTTCTAGCCCATTTGACAAACGGACAACCATCAATCATTTGTTCTCTTCAGACCAACATATGGTTCCAGTAGGAGCTAGCCTGAAGGAAGGAAAGATTTTGGACCATTTTTCGTCAAAGCAGTCTTCTGAATCACAGTGCCCTGCAGACGTAGACCCCAGGGTGTTCTCAGAGTTGCCAGCAGAGATACAAAGAGAGTTATTGTCTGAATGGAGGCAGCAGAAGCCAGTCCTGAAGATTCCCTCTACTAAGAAACAAGGGAAATCACAGGCCAAGGACAAGAAAGGCATGCCCAAAAGCAACACGTCTAATGACTTGTTCAAGTATTTCAAATCTAGTTGATAGTCAATGGGTCAGTTTTTAGGCCAGTAAATTTTGCTTTCTGTAACAAACACATATACAGATGTTTTTATTTTTCTAATGCTTATTTTCTAGTTTGAAGTTTAGAACATTTTATAAAAAAAAAAAATGTTTGCTTGAGGAAAAAGAAAAATATTTGTCCAACTTGCCTTGACCTTAATCTATGCTACTACTTTACTCAATTTACCAGAGTGTGTGTGGTGTGCATGTAGAAATGTTCTAAGTGCATCTGGGTTTCTTTTTTAAACAGTAATACACAGCAGATGTCCTGAGGGGGTTTATAAAATGTTTGCTGGCTTTCACTGAATTCCTCAGAAGTGCAAATGAACCACAAGCCATAGCCTCGCTCCTTAAAATACCAAAAACACAATATCTGTGAATGCAGTACTGCTGGGCGCTTTTTGTGTTGTGTAACTCCTCCCTTGATCACATGTAGAGTGAAAGTTTCAGGCAATGGAATACCCCGTTATTTTCCCAATGACTGGTGGAGCTCCTTCTGAATGGACATTTGCATTACCCCTAGCTAGATTGGTAAGAATATGAATAAAATACTTTATTTGGGTCAAGTTTAGGTTAAGGGATCATCTTGGCAGTGTGTATCTCTTGTAATTTTGTGTTTCATGTTTTTTTTGAATTGGATAGGAACAACAGGAATTGGGATTATGATAACTGCTTCATTGTTGTGTTAAAACAAAATGTTGTGCACATCTTTTGTGTTCGATGCAAATGGCTCATTATAAAGATTTTAGTTTATATTGAACTTGTGTTGATATTGGTTGCAAAAGGCTTTGGGGGTGGTTCCGTTGCTTTCTCCTTTATGGCCGTACTGATTTACTCAAACCTATTACAATTTATTATGCAGTTTGGAACTAAAACCAACTAATGAAGGCATTGTTTTGCGATTTGATTTCTGCTTTTACGCAACTCATTCACATAAAAGATCTTCCTTATTTTTTTATAATCTGGCTGCTACTTTATCTTATTTTTTATGTCCAAATGTTCAGACATGTCAGCTAATATAATAAAACATATGCAACAAGCCTAAAGGATTCATGCTGTGTCCGAGTCGTAAGTGTAGCCTCCTGGTAATCGATGAAAGAACTTTTTGTCTGGGATACAGTCAACCTTTCCGCTGCACTAGAAAGCCAAAAGGTGGAGAGCTGCTTGGGCGCTCATGTGAAAGCTAGTTGCAGTCATGTGCTCACTTCTCTGATCTGCTTGTCAGGGCTCTTTGGGTCTGTAGGCCTACTAAGCCTTTGCACAACTACCCGAAGACCAGGAATTTCAGCCATTTCTTCTAGACAACTTTTTTGGACTGGTTCTGCTCAGGTCATCTAATTTGTACATTATTAACAATGTTTAGACTAATAAGTGTTATTTAAAATAAAAATTAAACAAATATATTTTGATGTACCTGATATATTATTCAGTCATGTTATGTACACATACAGGTACATATAGTTAGCCTTGATTATATGTTTGCATTGTAGTGCAGGTACAAAGGCAGGCTGCACTATGACTGATGGGGACTATGACTATTTGATCAAACTCCTGGCCTTAGGGGACTCGGGTGTGGGTAAGACCACCTTCCTCTTCAGGTACACCGACAACAAGTTCAACCACAAGTTCACCACCACAGTGGGCATCGACTTCAGGGAAAAGAGAGTGGTGAGGGAGGCTTTTATTTTCTCTGAAGCTCAATCTTGGTGGATCCAGTCACACTTACACTACATTGAAAGCTGTCTGAGGCTTTGTTGTAGAGTAAACATTTACAAGACTAAGTTCATAGGCTAAACATTCTCCTCAAAACCTATTATTTGTGTTATTTTCCTTAGACATACATTGGATCAGGCACAGATGGGACCAGGGACAAACATTTCAAAGTACATCTACAACTTTGGGACACAGCTGGACAGGAGAGGTAGTATAGCCTAGTCAGAGTAGACTGTTGTCCAAAACCAATAGGTTTTGGTAAAGCTCCATGTAATTGAATGAGTAACTGTTGTTCTTTGTTGATGGTAGATCAGATTATTATGCAGTAGTATTTGTGTTTGGATCCAGATTTAGAAGTCTCACAACAGCCTTCTTCAGAGATGCAATGGGCTTCCTGCTGATGTTTGACTTGACCAACCAGCAGAGCTTTCTCAATGTCAGGAACTGGATGAGTATGTGTCGGTAGAAGACAAACAAATCGTTTAGATCAATGGTTTGGCTCAGAAAGTGACTTTGTCTTGCTCTCCCTGGTCTATCCATATTCCCATATTAACATACCATCTACTGCATGTTTATAGTTTTCATGCAATAATCAATAGCCGTCATATTTTGAACGTTCTTAGTATCTGAGGTAATTGGATTAGATTGATGGCATTATGGTAAGATTACTTCTCCAGGTCAGCTGCAGGCCAATGCCTACTGTGATACTCCAGACATAGTGCTTGTGGGTACCAAGGCAGACCTCCAAGACCAGAGAGATGTGCATGGCAGACAAGCTAGAGATCTGGCTGACAGATATGGGTGAGTCAGCAACACCCACTGAACAGGGACCTGAGGGTAACTTCATTAACATAATTTAAGCTGAATTAGAAACCCAATAATAATAAATCATTAATGCAGTACAGAAGCTCTAATTTTGCATTGTCATTATATTATTTAAATATGTGTGTATGTATGTATGATTCCAATATATCTTCAATTAACCATTTTAGCTTGTTTGCGTTTATAAGGCCCCCGTTTTGCTACATTTCACAGTTCTCCAGGAGGTGTTGCAAATAAACTGCTCATAACGAGCTGCTCATTCCAAATCTCTCAAAAGAAGTTTTTTCCAATAATCTGCGGTGCACTATTGTTCTGTAGTTTTGACCCCTTAATTTTCAGCTTCTTCATTGATTAATAATGAGTTATTACTTTTACATTTATTTATATAGTTAACCTTTATTTAACCAGGAAGGATCCCATTGAGATAGAAAGTGCATTTTTCTTCACTCCATAGAATCCCCTACTTTGAGACCAGTTCTGCCACAGGTGTCGAGGTGGAGAATGCTGTGACCTCTTTACTAGACCTGGTAATGCAACGGATGGACCAAAGCACAGAAGGCCCTGTGTCTGAGTCTGCCAATGGCAGCCCCGTCTCTAGCCATGAGGTGGAGGAGGCTCCTGTCCGTAGGAGATGTGCCTGCTGAGACACCACTCTCATTAGCTTCGGACCTGCTACATGTTTAGACTATATCTTAGTATCTTCAAATAAAAGTCTGCAGTAAATCTCTATGCCTTGCTAGATAAGTTACTACTGCAATGAAAGGTTGTATCTTCCACATCATCATCACCAATACTGGCCCTTTAGAGTACATTTTGAAGGTTTGTCAGTAAGATGCAGAAGTTTGCCTAATTGTGCAACCCATTGTTCAAGTAACTGAAAAGACAAAGTCACATGTCAGAGAAAAATGCTGTTTTTATTTGTCACATTGAGGCATTGGTGGAATGATATGCAGGCACATACAAACATTTTTTGTGGAATATAATTCAGAATATTATTGTCATGATATATTTTTAATTAGAATTCTTAGGATCCTGTTTCCACAAACAGGATAGAAAAAGTTTTGTATTAATATTATTGTTAGTTTTATATAAAGAATATAGTAGTTATAGGAACATTATCATTAATGGAACAACATTTTCATGCATTGAAAAACATAACAATGTCAAACAAATACCCTTTATCACACAATGACCATGACAAATTATGTCAATTTAGTTTCCTCGAGATGTTTGCTGTCAATAAATGATAGTTGAATTTTACATTTTAGTAATTTAATAATCCATTTTATTAACATATGCCCTTTGTTATGGAAACATAATGCAATTAGATAAAAGATACACATGCAGATATATCACTTTACTGTTAATAAAAATAACTGCATCTACAAAATAAAACATAACATGAATTATACTCTAAATAAAGATATTAGTGAGGGATTTATGTGAATGCTGGTTTGGTAAAAAACAAACAGCTTAACGTGTCATAATGGGACATTAATGAAGCCACAAACAGCATCATTTTGCAAAAGAGTTTCAAGAAGCTAGACGACACCAAAAAGGCAAATGTTTTTAAAACAATATATCTTGTTAGTGCTAGAATAAAAACAATGTCATGAAATATAAATAAAATAGTAATGAATGACATTCTGTAATTATATTATTTTAATAATATGACACCAAGCTTTCGAACATATCACTACACATTCAGATGTTACATTAAGATCAATTCTACAGGTGCTCTTTGGTGTAGTTATTCAAAACATTCTCAGGGTGTGGGGGGTGAATGGGTTCAACCTTAAAATAACACATTCATGACAAGTGAAATAGCAGGAATATGTTTAGCAACAGAATCCTATTATGCATAGTTTCTAATAGTAATGGCATACATCTGGTATTGCCTAAGATGCATACACAACCACAATATTTGCCATGAAAATTGATTTGGTGAAAAACCACTATTGTAAAGCTGAACACCAAAAGGTACATCAAAACTACTCACATATACACAAAGCAATTCTAGAACACCCTATGTTGAGTGCTTGAATTCACTCCCCAATTTCACCAAAGCCATTTCTTAGAATGAGCACCTTGGTGTTGTAAGTTATGCAACTATCATGTACTTCTTTAAGGCAGACCATCTACAGTCGATCCGCTAACAAGTTTAGATTGATATGGTGATACCTTTGTTGAAACCTAATTGTTGAAGATTAGAAGAGAGAAAATAATTTAGAGATACAAAAATAAAGTTACAGTATTTATCGTTTTTCAGAAAGATAAAACGAGTCATATAGTTTTGGTCCCTGTGGATATAGGAAGTTTTACCTTCAAAACATCTCATACAAAGTTACAGGTGATATCTTAAGGAATGCTCCAGGCTCAATATAAATTATAGCAAACAATCCAATTACCTCCTTTAAACATGATTTTCAAAAAGGTTGAATAAAAAACTAGCCTTAAGAGTTTGTTAGTATATTTCCCATGCCATGTCATTCAAATAATGTGGCATGCTTTTTGCAAGATGCAGTTAACTGTCTGACAAAAAGGCCCATAAGGGCAAAAAAAATCTTAAAAAATTTACAGGAACAGAATTGGGGGTAGTGAAAGATTGCCAAACTATTATTATCTCAGAAATGCTGTGACGACCATAAAAAAATGTTGAACAAATCTTTTTTGTGGACTGTATGAATTAAAGGTAAGCAGTTTATCACTTGCTTTTGTATTCACACAAAAAGGTTATAGGCCCTAGACAGTGGTTTTTTATTAGGGCAATAAAATGTCCACACTTATGATGTACGGTAAAAACATCAAAATGTTTCTAAAGCAGTGCTTGCAGTTCCAGTAGTCTTACTGATGGACCAATTGGTCTTATAGTAAGTAAAGGGTGAAAAATAATACAATTTGCTCCTAAATTGAGGCATTTAAATCTGATTAGAAAAAGCACTGATCTAACTCCGTCCCTGAGATTAGGCAGTGGTCTAAACAATCAAAATGCAATAAAAACAATTGTAATGACTTGACTCCATGTTAAACTTTAGATATTGTTCACTAAGCTAGAATATGTATGGGTACATGTTGAAATCGATCATTATATTATAAGAGTTATAACTACAAGCAAACTGTAGTTGACATGCAAATAAACTAGGGCAACGGTGAGCTGTGTATTTAAAAGAGTATTTGCTATTACATAATTTAGTATCAGCACTGCAATGATAAATCAGTATTTCCCAATCAGAACATCCCCACATGGCTCCATACATATGTAACCCATTTCTTTAGTGTAACTTATATTGTGACCAGCTTGTGAGGCCATGAGTTAGTGTGTTTTGTGGAATTAAGGTGTCAAAAAATGGTTTATTACTAATCATGAAAGTTTTTTTGCGTGGCTCAACCACTTTGGTGTTACCCTTGGAATTTCTAAGTGCAGTGTGAAAGACTAAGCTTTGTCACACCTTCTCCATGCATCTTGTAGAGTAGTTTGAACTCACTCGGCAGCTGGTGTGTTTCCTGCCACTTTGTGGTGAATTTGGTGCCTTTCTTGTCATAGTAGTGGTAAGGCAGGTCTTTCCCTGTGTTGGGGTCCCAGCCAAACGGCCAGAAGCCATAAAGGTGGATCTCCTCACACATTGCCGAAGCCAAAGTGTACATGAGGATTCCTGTGCTGAGACGCTTAGGGGACAGGTTCTTAGTCTTCCAATATCTGAACAAGGAAAAGCAGTTTCTTAAACTTGGAGAAAATTATTGTTTGGTTATTGACTACTAACTGCATAAAATATACACATACATGTACTTCTGAACAGCACCAACTCTCAACACACTCACTTGTTGACATCTTGCATGATGTTGCCTGGCCAGGCTAGCTCAATCTTTAGTTGGCCCTTGTGCTCCACAAAGAAGTCCACCAGTGTTCTGGTGACTGTAGCAGAAGTGTGAAGGAAAAAAGCAGGTATCCACAAAATTGCTCCCTCCAGCTTCTTAAGGTTCAGGAAGAAATTGTTCCTGTCCTGAATGGTCAGCAGGTTGTTGTAGTATCTTTCCAGGATGCTGGGGTTGAAGGTTGTCATGTTAGTCTTCCGGCCCACATCCTTGAAGTACAATTCCGTAGGGGCAAAGTTACAACGGAAAATGAAGTCAGCTTTGTCTATTTCCGGGCCACAATGGCTCCCAGTAAGGATACCACTATTGCCAACTACAGCACAAACGTTGTAGTGCTTATTGAGGATGGGTGAGGTGTCTGGAAGAAGAGACTTTAGGTTGTTGCTTATGGAGAAGACATATTTGTGACTAGAGTAATCAAAGTGCATTAGCTGTCCAACTCGCACACCGTTCTTAGTCAGAGAAAAGTTGTTGGCCACATCAATAAAATTGAAGATTTCTTTCCTGAGGAAATCAAGATAAGTGTTCGCATTAATATATGTATAAAAACTTTGTGAGAAATGTTGTTCAAATGTTGTCCAACTTATATTATAAATGATGTTTCTACTGTACTTCCTGTATTTATACCATAAACACTAAGTCCTATTTTAAAAAAAACTAGACTCATGTATGCAATCAGACCTGTATAAAAATAACTGTTATGTATGGTACTTGTTATGCAGTGCATGTAGTCATTGTCAAGAAAAATAAATTAAGTAAAGTAAAAGTAAAAGAAAAATTAAGAAGTTTTTCTGTTGTGTTTTTAATTTGGTGGATGTTGGAGTAATTTAAATTACTGGTGCTTCCAAGATTTCACATTTTATGATAAGTGAGTACTTTTCCAATCAAGGTAGTTTAAAAAGACTGCGTTAATGCCTATGGGATCCTGAGTGCAGTTCAGCACCTGGGACAGCTCCTGTGGGCCAGAGCACCTCTATGTCCCTGATTGCTAAAATGTTTTTACCCGTGTTAGTTTCTGTTTATTGGCCCCTTTGTGTTTCATTGTTTCTATATAGCCCTGCCTTAGTTCCTGTATTTTGTCTGACATTACCACTGTTACTCTTATCTAAAGTAAAGAGCAAACCTTGCTTTCTAGCAACTCTGTGTTCTGTGTTTTGTTTTGATGCTACCTCTATCTAATTGGTTTAGTTTTGGTCTACCACTGGGTCGTGACTTACATTTTTTTGCCTGGCGTGACTATTAAATGAATGTATGTGGATGGTTGATTGGTGCAACATAGAGAATAACCGTTGTCTGAGTTGACTGAACTAGTTCTGCAAAAGCATCACCTACTTAGACTAAATACTTGACCTGTGTGGATAAAACTGCTTTCAATGCTCAAAATGTCTTCCAAGCACATATTTATTTTGATGGTTTTACCATACCATACCTGTGTCTTAATTTTGTAATCATGTTTTTCCCACATACATATATGAATAACTACGCCAATTACAACAGAAATACCTTTGTTGATAGAAGGCTGTCCTATTATATTTCCATTTGGTGGGTTTCCCTTGCAGTTCCTTATTCAGGGCATTGGATAATGGGATGAAAGAGGGGTCCATGAAATTCATGGCAAATTGCGACCTGAAAGATAAGTTTAGAAAATCCGGTATCTCATGCATTTTGGTGTAAAACTTAAGGTCCGGTATCTTCAAGCAGTCATACAAATCTTGTCCAATCAGTAGTACTTGAATACAATTCTGCAATCTTAATGCCTTGGGCAGTTCTACTTTACAGGAGAAAATGCAAATGTTCCTATTTGGCAAATACTTGTTTAAAAAATTGAGTGACAATTTGGAAAGGGCATACTAATAAAAACTGCCTGATCAAATACTTAAACCACCGTGGGCTTCCATAAATTAGTTACATTATGATTTACCACAGGCCTTGACTTCTCTGACGCACCTGTTATTCCTGTTTGGATGCATGCTCAAGCAGTTATAATCACATTCAGACCACAATTGGAAACAATGTATGCTTTTTATGACATTGTATGACTATTTTGTGAATTGTATGCCCTATTAATGTACTTCAATGCAAACATAACGTGCAGGCTATGTTATTTTCACTCACCGAAATCCGGCATGGAACATTATTCTCGGGCTTCCCATGTCATATTTAGAAGACGTAAAGAAGCTATCTTTTCTAATTGACACATAGCTTATCAAAGACAAAATGAGAAGGGCGACGCTGAGAATCACCAAACCCAATGCGTTTCCAATGCGGGCCATTTTGAAGTGTTGTTATTCCTCTCTCAGTGATGAAAATGTGTCGAATGCTTTCATCATGAGTATGAAAGTGTTGCCTTTGGAAATATGAACGTGCTTATTGCAGATTTCATATTATTCTATTATAAATGGTATATTATAATTAATGGCACGGAAATATCCATTGTGTTTCAGCTAGCGGTGAGCTGCCGCGGTGATGCCGTGTCTTCCTCGGCTCGGCACAGCCCATAGCTTCATCCTGAACCGCAATCCCACGTTTCGCAGACAGCAGAGATGGATCCAAAATGCATCTCAATATGTTTAACTGGCAAGCATCCCAGGCCCCGCTAGCTCAAATAGCTTTATGAAATTTTATGTGAAATTGACTTCTTCAATGTAACGCATAATTAAATTCAAAGGCAAACGTACAAGAAGACGAAATGTAAATCATGAATTGCGTGGTCGTAGTGACAAAATCAAAAGATAGTAGGGGAGACTAGGGACGGTTGCTATTCTGTTCGCATTTTTCTGTTACTCAGAGACTACTTGACCCTAGACCAACCAAAGCTGTATGTGTTACGCATCCATCTGTTATCTAATGAGCCATTACAATTTAAAGATGATTTCATATGACACATGGGTCACTATATATGTGAATGGAAAAAGCCAGATGCTGCAACTGTTCCCAACCCTGGAGACAGTTGCAACAAGTTTGAGAAACATTACGTTTAAATAATTAACTTGGTAAAAGGTGTATTGTTTTATAATAATTAACAGAATTATTGATTTATTTAGTATTGTTGTGAATCAAATAACAGCTATTGGGTTATGTCTTTATGTGTAGAACACATGTGCAGATTTTACAGATGCTTTTTAATGAAAAAAGACATTCTAATTTGTATTTGGGTGAACTGTACTTTATGTACACAATAATTTGTTTATATTGAAATGAAAAATACTAGTGTGTGGTGTATTTTGATATATCTTCTTAGCTTATTGCAACCATCTCCAATCTTGTCAACCATGACAGACCACTATGCGCTTGCTAGATACACTGATGTTGAAACATGCCAACCATGTCTCTTAGAAGTCAACAAAACAAAGACAAACACATACAGTTCAAATTAATTCAAACAAAATGCCAGGAAACTGACAAAATTAACAGTTCATGAAAAAAATATTCTCTTACCCCAAAAACAAGCTTAAAAAAAAAAAAATGCAGCAACAGATGATTAATTTGTCTTAAGTCTTTCTGGGGAGGGCGAGGTCTAATCGCAGTATACATGTCTTCCCTCCAAGTTTGTGACAGGAGGAATAAGAATTGTAGCAACCATCCTCTTGCAAAAGTCCCCAGTCTGCCCTACTCTTACATTCACTGGGTTAACTTATAAGTATAACTAGAGAGCACATATTAACAAAGTATGGTTTGCATTTGCAAGTACAATTTGACAATTAGCATTCTGTACAATGAAATCATCAAGATAAGCACTTTCACAAGCAATCAGCCTTTTTACTAACACAAAATATGTCTGGGCTGTTACTATCATCTCACACATTGTTTCCAATGAAAACCAATATATAAATAAATAAATACACACACATATATATATATTGATAGATATTTTCTCAAGTGGATGTTAAATAGATCACTTGTGACTTTGGTGAAAGGCAAATGGCAAGAAGGTTGTTTTCCTACACAGGCTATCATCTGTTTCATCATCACTTGTATCTTCACTGCTTATGTCTTTACATTAGTCATCACTAAGAAAATATCAGAAGATCAGTAACAGTAACCAACAAGCTCAAATTAAAGAATGCTAAACCGGTAGCAAATAAAAAAGTATGCCACCTTTTGAGCATACACAGTATAATAAATGATTCAGCAAAACATTTTCCACTTCTAAATAGGTTACATGAACAGGTTTCTACTGTAATTAAATCCAGTAATACCAGCAACCACAGTTTACTGTAACTGTTTAACAATAGCCCTATTCACAGACATAGCAAAACTCAGTTAAGGAAGTGGACAAAGGACATAAAAAATTTATCCATACCGCTTATCCTATGCACGGAGCCTATTCCAGCCGACATTGGGTGAAAGGCGGGTACACCAAACAACTCACACCTCTGGATAATTTAGGTTCACCAATTAGTCGGCATGTTTTTTTGGGCTGTGGAAGGAAACTTGAGTACCCGGAGGAAACCCACACAAACACGGAGAGAACCATAAGCCATAAGAAATCATTACAAATACATTTTAAAAGACTGCACTGCTGTATTTTAAATTGCCACTTAATTCCAGCCCCCCTCGGAAATAGTTGGAAGTTCTGACAAACAGAATTGAGTGCTGTGCAGGTTTTGTGCAGTCCTTCTGGACACTGTCCAAACTAACTTTTTATTGTCTGGTTTGCAACATTCCTCGGTGCTGTACTCCATGCACTTGGCCACCAACACAATCCAGTGCTTGAGTTCTCAATCTCACATCCATGGAGAACCAAGATAAATCTCTGACATGGCCAAGAAACTTTAGAAACAGAATAATATAAAGAAGAAGCTTGAGGCTATAGAGTGGTTTCAACACCAACATGGCAATCTTCTCATAGTTATCTTCCCTGTTTTTTATTAGTCTTATGTGTGCAGTCTGTCTGTTATGCAGATCAAACAATTTGGTGTACTATTTTACCTTTGAATGCCTCTAGAACTGAGACGCATTGAAGTGTGTCAAACCCCTGAGTGATGAGGGACAATTGTCAGCCTTAGATGGGTCTTATTTTTGCTTCAGAGAAAATATCCTGACACAAGCAGGCTTTTAGCTTGGCTTCCAGCCTCCCAATGCTTAGGATCTCTCATGAAATAAAATAAAGTATGTAATACTCCTAAATTTCTTACATGCAAAATCCAAATCACCAGTCAGGATTTTGACATGGTATTGTAATAAGTAATCATCATAACCATACTAAGTTGTAGTGTTGTAAAATAATGGCATGGGCACTTTTCAAAAAAAGATAGATATATACTATGGCAATATGGTAGAGATGTAAAAAGGTTATGGCTGTGACAGTGAGACAATGAATTTGTTTTGACTGATGGAGGAGTTCATGGCAAGGGAAATATTGCACTTTTTATCTACCATTTTGGCAGCAATGTGGAGACTGCTGACTCTGATACAAGGAAAGTGCTTGGAATGTCCCTACAAACAAGTAACATTTATCATCCAAAACAATTTTGTCTTCATAATATTTTAAAAGTACATGGTTGTATACCCAACATCGAAATGAACAATAGTACATAACACTTGAAAATATAACAAAAAAATCCAAAGACCTTTATATTGGAAAGGTACCTGTCCAGTAGATAGACAGCTTGAACAAAGGTCTGGGTGCAAGAAATGGGTCAGGCTCCACAAGTCTTCCACCTTTGTGTTTCTGCATTTATCAATTATTCTATGGTGACTCTTGGCAAATTATAATACACGTAAAGGTCAAATTAATTTACCCGTGCAGCAGACTCAAGGATCTTCAATCCACCTTCTCTCGGTAGAAGATTTTACTCTTTTGCAGAACTGGACTCGATTATTTGGTTTCTCTGAATTAGACATTTATTATCATTATTAGTTTATTTAAAAGGGGACAATGCAATTTTATAAAACACATGAAGTACACATGGTTAAAAAAGCCAGAATTAGCCAGACGGCTAGAGCGTCGATCCGGGTGGCGGCAGGTGAGTGGAGCGTCGATCCCGGTGGCGGCAGGTGAGTGGCGCGTCGATCCCGGTGGCGGCAGGTGAGCGGAGTCTCTAGAGCAGGAGCAGGAGCAAACCTCTAGAGCAGGATCAGGAGCAGGAGCAAACCTCTGGAGCAGGAGCAGGAGCAAATCTCTAAAGCTGGTTGAAATCTTACAGAGTTGGATTATCATCAATGTATATAGACAACGATCTGGCAAGGTCTGAGGTGAAGTGCAAGGCTTAATATACACACTGCTGATGAGAGTGAACAAGTCCCAGGTGTGCACAGCCAGTGAGAAGGCTGATCACAAAACAGCTTGCAGCTGTGAGTGAGGTGTGGCTGGAGGAGAGTGTACTGGTGGGAGGAGACCGGAGAGCAGCATTCATGACATGCAGGCTGTCTCTCCATGTGCCTTTCACTGTCGAGTGGCTTTTGTCTGACCACTTTATCAAAAAGGCCTGATTGATGGAGTGCGGCAGAGATGGTTGATCTTCTGGAAGGTCCTCCCATCTCCACAAAGGAACACTGGAGCTCTATCAGATTGACCATAGGGTTCTTGGTCACCTCCCTGTCCAATGCCATTCTCCCCGATTGCTCAGTTTGGCCGAACAGCCAGCTCTAGGAAGATCCCTGTGGTTCCAAACTTTTTTCATTTGTGAATGATGGAGATTGTGCTTGCTTTTGTACCTTTCCCCAGATCTGTGCCTCAATACAATCCTGTCTCAGGGGTCTATGGATAATTCCTTGGTTTAGACTTTCTACTCTTTTTGATTATGGTTTGTGCTCTGATTTGCACTGTCAAATGTGGTACCTTTTTATAATCAGGTGTTTGCCTTTCCGAATCATGTCCAATCAATTGAATTTACCACAGGTGGACTCCAAGTTATCAAAACACCAGGGATGATCAGTGGAAACGGGATGCACCTGAGTTCTATGTTGAATGTCATAGCAAAGTATGTGAATATATTTGTACATGTGTACACACAAATTCACATCATTAATATGTACAATATGTGTGTATGTGTGTGTGTGTGTGTGTGTGTGTGTGTGTGTGTCCATCCATCCATTATCAGAACCGCTTATCCTATGCAGGGTCACGGGGGGGCTGGAGCCTATCCCAGCTAACTTCGGGCGAGAGGCGGGGTACACCCTGGACAGATCGCCAATCCATCGCAGGGCTAAGACATAGACGTACAACCACTCACACATACATTCACACCAGGGAAAATTTAGAGTTACCAATTAATTGGTGTGTGTGTGTGTGTGTGACCAATTTGGACAGACTTCTATACACATGATTTTGTAGCCGTGATCCAGCGCACTAGCAGAGAGTGTTCTCCTGCGTTCAGTTGACACAGGGCCTGCAAGTTTGAATTGCTTGCTGTGGAAAGCTGGGGAAATGTATCTGATGCTTTGAAATTGGGTTTTACTTTCCACTCTTTACATATTTCAATTGTAAAGAGCGTGCATTGGAGTACTCGTTATAGACAGTATGTGGTCAAAATCGCTCATATATTACGTTGAGATATGAACTAGTTTGCTTGCAATTTAATCATTCTGCAACAGAACCTTTACATATCTTATTTCCCATGGAAATTACAGGTGCTATAAACCTGAACTTGCTACATTTACAAAACCATTCCAACAACAACAATTTCTAAGTCTACGCACAGTGCGTAGGACTTACAATCCTGTGGATGCAGCATATATTGGACACTGTAAGTCCTCCCTCGTTATCTTTCTTCACAACCTTAGTTTTCTTCTCACTGATGAAGAAAGGTGTACTTTGTTACTTTTTGAGGCGCTGGATAGTTGTCTGCGTCATGTGTATTTGCACATGATTCGACTGACCACAGGAGATGCTATGCTGATGAATGAATGCAAAAAAAATATATATCACGTCCTTTTGCACAGGCCTGTGTTGAACAATGCAAATATATTATAAATATACAACTATTAAACCTTTTAACCTTTTATGTTAAAAAAGTATCTTTCAGACATTCTTATTTTGATGTCACTCTCTGGTTGCAGGATTCCTTTAGAGGTATTATGCAGCTTTTTCTTTTTTTTCAGAAGGGCAGGACCACCTAAGAGTTTCTGTTGAGCAAGGGAATCATTGTCACTACAGACCCAATACAACTTCTCAGAGGTCTAATGGAGTATCTAGCAGAGGAGTCAAAGTTACCGCAGCCAAACAAAGAAATAAGCAAAGCATTTTCGGGCTCATTTGGTTTGGTTTAGAATATTGGCAGAAATGCACTGATAGCAATCTGACCCAAGTAAACCCAAGTTTACCGGGAACCCAAGTCCCGGAGAGCGGCTAGACTCTTTTGTTTCGGAGTCGCCCAGGGTGAAAGGCGCCGGGCAGGAGCAGGGATTCTTACGAGTCCCAGATGTGTCTGCTGTATTGGAGTTTCCCCGGTGGATGGTCGCCTCTTTGTGACTGGGAGTCCCTGGGGAATAGGCTCTGACTGTTGTTTGTGCTCATGCACCAAAAGGCAGTTTTGAGTATCCAGCCTTCTTGGAGTTGCTGGGTGGGGTCTTGCAAAGGGTACCATCTAGTGATTCTATAGCTCTGCTGGGGTACTTCAACACCCATGTGAGTGACGATGGAGAAACCTGGAGAGTGGTGATTGTCATGTCTCATAGACTTTGTTAAATGTTTATGTTTAGTGTGTGTACTTACCTTCCCTCTCGTTTCAGAACCTGACCTCTCCTCTTGTGTGGTTCCTCGTCAGGAAAATTGCCTGCCCCGCCTCTTATTGGTCTCACCTGTGTCCACTTACCTCGTGTATAAATAGTCCTTGTATTCTCATGTCCTGTGCCAGTTTGTTTTTGTACCATGTGTCAAGCTTTCCCGCAATTATCCATTGTTCAAGTCCCTTTTGGTTTTGACCCCTGCCTGTGCCCTCGACTCCATTTTTGCTTGCTCCATATTAGATTGTCTGATCAAGTTGCTTTTGACTTTGACCCTTGCCTGTGCCCTCGACTCTGTTTTTGCCTGTTCCATATTGGATTGTCTGCCCGGTTA